>JAVJIF010010823.1:0-191560 GCA_038442645.1 Agave tequilana
CCCAATTGAAGATGAGCCTTTGAAACCCAGAGATAGGTTGTCACGCCCCGCTTCCTACTAAAGCCAGATAAGCACGTGACTTGGGCCGCGACACACTCAAAGAGCATGCTAAGCCTCAAACTTGCAAATTACGTCATTTTTTTTCTATCTGCTGTATATAAATTAGGTTCGCATAAGGTACACATACATGAAAGTAAAACTAATCAAAGATTTATTCAACTAATGAAGTCCACAAATCAAATAACTGGGTACAAATCTCAGCACTAAGAAATGAGTCCAAACTCTCTCTTTATTCATACATATATGAAAATAATAAAAGCAGTCTCCAACCCTATGCTGAGCCCCAACAGGTTCTTCGTAGTACTCAGTCGATATCTTCATGTATTCTCTACTATTTAGAGCAAGTAAATCTGGGGAGTTAGAAAACTCCTGACAAGTACAAATAAAGGAAAGAAAGTATGCAAGTGCGTGCAGAACACAAAGATATGCATGAACAAGAAAAGGACTTGCAATATGCAACAGGCCGGGGGGATAAACCTTTCTTACAAAATCCAAGAAGTGAAGTTGAAGGTATTTTTTCTATATCTATTCTATTGGAGATAAGGCATCCGTTTCAAATCATTATCTAAATTGAATTGCTGATCAAATTCGTAGATAAACCTTATCCATTTTTAATTTGAATATATTTAATATTTTAATATATTAAATTTAAATATAAAATATAATAATATATAATAATAATATATATTATATTTTTATTATTATTATTATTATCGTTATTTTATCCTTATAATTCTTATAATAAAGTAAAAAAGAAAGAAAACAGTTTTTTTCAATCTTTTTTACTTCACGTGTCGCGTCACATAAAAAAATTTCAATTTTGAAATGATATTTATTTTCGTTACGTAATTATGTATTTGTAGCATGAATTAATTATTAAAACTAGTCATTCAACATTCAAGTCATGGTGATAAGTAAGCATTCACTGAAGCATAAGAATAGCCATCACATGGAGTAAGTCAAGTATAACTAGTTATACAACATACAGCTATAAAGTTAATTTTGAAGATGTCCTTATGGGTTACTGATTAGTGATACTACCCCAACTGTCATGTGCAGTAGAACGTACCCCATCCTACGCCTACTACGCATGTCAATTGAGTCCTAAGACGCGAAATAACTGTGTCCCATATCACAACCTATTCTCGCATATCAATTAATAGTAATCGTTGTTTGAAAACTACTAGTGAAATAAATGTCCATGTACCCCAGCGGGAAACCATGCCATGAGTAACATACATACATATATATATATATATATATATAATGAGGCTCATTAATAACCATGTTACGAAGTAACATGCACCATGTAAAATAAACACCACTGTACCTTGTACATAGATAGGAGCACTCAAGTTACACTTTCTTAATTTTCACTATCAATTTTCCCCATATTAGCCCCGTGTCTTGTCGTTTTTACGACCAAATTTATCATACAACATAAATATCCTTGCGTGAACTAAGTGCCAAGAATAACCATGCCACCATGTCCTAGCCAAGCTCATATAATCACCATGTACCACTTTCCCAAGTAATTCCAAGATATGCTTCACGCAAGCGCTTATCCATGTCATTTAAACTTTCGTGTCCATGTTTGTATTCATGTTCAAGATGTTCATATTGTAATTCTTATATCATGGTGTTTTTCTATATGAACAAAGTCAATCATGTTAGTTATTTGTCATCATGTAGCAATTTGTTGAAGAAATGTTCATATGAGCAATTAACTCGAGGTATTATCAATAGTATGCATGAAAACCAGTATCAAATAATAACAAGTTTCAATTCTTCCATAACCAAGTTTCAAATTTAAACATAGAAACTCGACATTTATTAGGGTTAAGATTTTGATTTTAAGTTAAAGTTTCATTAAAAAGTTCAACATGGAGCAAACATAAATAATCATAAATTCTTAGACTATTTTGTGGAAGCTAAACTATTTTAGCATACTAGATCAAATTGTTTTCCTTTTTTAGAAAACTTGTGGGAGCTAAACAGTGATATTTTAGGGCTGTAAATGATTCTCAGAAGTTACAGGGGCTAATCAGTAATATTTCAGATCTGAAAATAGTTTTCAGAAATTACAGAGACTTAACAGTAGTTATTTCAGATCTGGAAACAGTTTTCAGAAATATAGAGACTTAACAGCAGTTATTTCAGATCCAAACAGAAATTTCAGAATAATGAGAAACTAAACAGAAATTTATTCAGGATTTAACAGAATTTTCAGAATAGTCGGGGACTAAACAAAAATTTAAGAATGGTAAACACATCAAAATAATTTTGCAATATCTTTTTTTCAAACTTAACTGCAGGAAAACATTTATCGACTAATACCAAATATTTGATAAAGAAAATTTAGACCACATGATACAACCAAATTAGGAGTAAAAAGATGAAGATTAAAATTTGTTAAGTTTTTCATAATTTAACACATGTGAGTTTTATGTGAAAGTTGCATTTTGCATGTTTTAACATTTAGAGTGAAGGTCCAATCACATGGCTTATGTTTTTGGCTTTGAGTTTGCTCAGATTGCTTGTAATATTGAATTATCCCTACAAAAGTTGATATCATATGATATTTTTACTTAGAGATGTTTTATTTCTTTTTTTCAGCATAAATGTTGATAAAAGTCCTAATCTCCTTATAAAGTCCCTACATCTTCATGTAACTGATCAAAGCTTGACAAATAGATACCCCTTGACCTACCATATGTTTGCATAAATATGTACAGATTTTATGGTAATAAAGTTTTGTGGTGATCACAAAAGGTGATAATTATGATAGTGTATCTCACAATTTTTGAATGTTTATATTAATAAAACACCAGCATATGACATGAATGAGAACATGCACAAGATAGGAATTAGTCTACGAAAGATTAGAAGCAAATCACTTTTTTTATCAAAATCACATAGACGAGCACATTTAAGAAACCAGAAGGTTACATTAATACACAAAATGATGAAGGAAACTTTATGCAAGTCCTAAGCTTAATTCCTATCAGATTAAAATTAAGAAAGGAAAAGAAAACTAGGTACTTGCCATTGATAATTAACTCTAAAGCTTGATGGTTAATGGCCTTCTCCTCCTCCCCAGGGTAGATTGATCCTTTTTTATAAATTAATTTCGGATTTATTTATAGATGGTCATATAAGATGAGTTTTATTACGTTTTTTTAGTGTTTAGGTTAACTTTAAATTGGTTTTTAGTTAGAATTTAGATATGCCCATAAATTTAAATGTTTATCTACCAATTTGAATTTGATTTGGATATGTTTTAGGATGGGGAAGAATTTTACACGAATATTAAAAATAATTATCTTTTATTTTTTTTTATTCATGAATTTAAAGAGATAAGGAATTAAGAGAAATTCAATTGTTGATTTGATTTCTTATTAGGCTTTGGGTTTGGGTCTAGGATTCATGGGAAGGAAAAAAACATGAAATATTAATAAGAGGAGCAACAACAAAATAATAATAATAGTAGCAATACTAATAATAGTAATAATAATAATCCATAAAGATTACAAGTAAATAACAATTAAAATAAACAATAATGATAATAGTAAATAATAATAACATTAATAACAACAACAATATTAGTAATAACAATAATAATAATAAACAATAATAATCATAATGAAATAATAGTAATATCTACTACTAATAATCACCAATAATAATAGAAATTTATAACTATTAGTTATGAAAACCCTCATAAAATAATAATAACTCTTAATACTAATCATATATACATATTAAAATACTATTTTACATATTAAATCATGTATTATATATTAGAGTTATTACATAGGTGTTTGTGTTGGCCCGAAGGCCCATCACTCTAGTTTTGATGATGATCAACTCATGTAATTATTGTACTAATGATCTTGTGTTTAATTAGTGTCAGATTTATGATCAAGATCTTAGTAGGTGCATAGCTTCAATAAAGGATTTAAAGTCATGTTTTGGAGCTAGCACGGTTTGATCCAACAGCCATTGGATCGTATTTGGACCAAGTCAAGAAGATGAGAAGGCTTCAAGTGAAGACTTCAATAAGATGAAGACTTGAGTCTAAGTTTGTTTTTAGAAGATTTTATTTTTAGATAAAATGTAAATGATAGAGTAGTTGGTGGATTGCTCAAGTACATATACACACACACTCTTGATAGTTTTGTTTTTACAAAAGATTTTTTATTTTAGAAAATACATGTTTGATTTTTGGTTTTCGAGTTTACATGTTTTATCCAAAATCATGTTTAGTGCATAATGTCAAAAACATAGATATTTCACCATGTTTGTGTAGTGGATCATATCCATACGCTCTATGCTCCAAATGAGTTTAAATATCTTGTTTTTGTATTTGGTGAAGTTTTGGAAAAACAAGTTTTGAAAAATCAAGTTTGGAAAAATACTATTTTTCATTTGAGCCAATTTTTTCATATTACAAAAATAGTCCAAATCATTTGTAACATGCCTTGATTTTGTGCAAGCATGTTTGTTTATCAAAGTATATTGGTAAAACTATTTTTGTAGATTTTTCATGATTTTATGGGATTTTATTTTAGCCAAAAAGACCAAGTTTTAAATCCCTAAGTTTCTGTTCTGGCTTAAGCCGGTCGACCGGACGGTCGACCGACGTGCACAGACGTGCACGCCAGTTCTGGCGGGAGGCCGGTCGACCGACCCGATCGACCGTCCAGAGAGCTCTGCTCTCTGGAAAGGCCTCGGCCGACCGGGCGGCCGACCGGACAGAGAGACCTGCTCTCTGTATCCTGGCCTCGGTCGACCGACCGGTCGACCGATGGCTCAACGGTCTGAAATATGACCGTTGGACGGTCGACCGGGCGGTCGACCGACAGGCCTGACAGACCCCAACAGCTAGTTTTCCAGACTCTATAAAATGGGACATTTGGGGGCTGTTTTCTCTAAGATTTCAAGAATAGTTTTGGGCTAATTTTTCCCACTTATTTCAGAGGTTTTCTCCACAAAATTGAGAGCAAATATTTCCTATCAAAAAGGAAAGTTTATCAAGAGTGTTAAAAGAGATTTTCTTGAGTTTTCCTCCACCTCTCTCATCCTTATTTTCTCACACACCCACTTGAGCTATCCATTACTATATATACCTATAGGGTTTTGTTGTGAGAGTGTTTATTGGTGATTAAAGTGTTTAATCACCTAGAGATCTTTTCTTGTTTCTTTGAGGAGGCGGACGAGTGCGTTCGCGGTTGTTTCGAGTTCGTGTGTGAACTCTTTGTTTGAGGTGCGGCCTCGGCGAGCCGTTGGGCTTGCGGTGTGTACGGGCTAGAGAGTCCGAGAGCTTGTAGGTGTTGCGGCACCGAGGAGTGATCCGGTAGGATCGATTTTAGTGGAAATCCTTCGTGTGTCGAAGGCAGGGATGTAGAGCAAGTGTGCTCGAACCTCGAAACAAATCCCTTGTGTTTGCGATTGCTCACTCTCTCTCTCTCTGTCTCTTGTTTATATCTTGCATGCTATTATTGTGTTTATCCTTACATGCTTGATATTCTTTGTATGCTTAATTGATATACATACTTGGGTTTGTTTGCTAACACTTGTATTTAACCAAGAGAGCCAACGCGGCACCTCAACCCTTATCTAGGGGAATCTAGAGGAGTTAGTCCAGAGCCCTTCACGGGGAATTCGGCTACACTCTTGTGTTATACGTGGTGTTTAGTTTAAATAGTTTGTTTAGGTCATAATAATTTTTACTTCCGCATTATTTGTGCACTTAGTGACCATTAGATAAGCCATCACCTATTCACCCCCTCTAGGCGATCCTACAATTGGTATTAGAGCCAAGTGCTCTAAATTTGGGTCTTACAACCTATAGAGTTAAAGATCCTCATTTTTAGGCTAATCACAATATTTTGTACACACACCATGGACTTCATGTCACCAACCACCTTTGACATTCTTAACATCCAAATTTGGAAGGTTAAGATGTCTTTGTACCTCAAGGCCTTAGGCATTCATATTTACCTTGCCATCACTAATGATTATTGTTTAAATGGCAAGAATATTGAGGCAATGCAAAAGCCCTAAATGCTTTAAAGTCTACCCTAAATGACGATTATTTATCTAGGGTTTCTAATGTTGATTCGGCTTTCGTAGCTTGGAACATCATCACCTCCCTTGGCGAAAAGGATCTATATTATGCCTGGAGCGATTCGGATGTTGGAAGTGACGTCTCCAACAAGTGCTATATGGTCCAAGGGGATAACCCCTTGAGGTTACTACCGAATCCGAGGTAGATGAAAATGACATGTCATTTCATTTGAGCCAATTTTTTCATATTACAAAAATAGTCCAAATCATTTGTAACATGCCTTGATTTTGTACAAGCATGTTTGTTTATCAAAGTACATTGGTAAAACTATTTTTGTAGATTTTTCAGTATTTTATGGGATTTTATTTCAATCAAAAAGACCAAGTTTTTAATCCCTTAACTTTGTTTCCTGGCTTCAGCCGGTCGACCGGGACGGTCGACCGCAGCTTGAAATCGGCCGACCGTCACGGTCGACCGACGTGCACAGACGTGCACGCAGTTCTGGCAGGAGGGCCGGTCGACCGACCTAGTCGACCGTCCAGAGAGCTCTGCTCTTTAGAAAGGCCCCGGTCGACCGGGCGGTCGACCGGACAGAGAGACTTGCTCTCTGTATCCTGGCCTCGGTCGACCGATGGCACAACGGTCTGAAATATGACCGTTGGCCGGTCGACCGGGCGGTCGACCGACAGTTCTGTCAGACCCCAACGGCTAGTTTTTCTAACCCTATAAATTTGGGGTTTGGACATTGTTTTTCAACAAGATTTCTAGTGGACTTTGAGCCAGTTTTTCCCACTTCTTTAAAAGAGTTTTCTCCACTAAATTGAGAGCTAATACTTCCAATCAAAAGGGGAGTTTTTATCAAGAGTGTTAAAAGAGATTTTCTTGAGTTTTCCTCCACCATCTCTTTCCTTGTTTTCTCACACATACATTTGAGCTATCCATTGCTATTCATCCTATAGGAGTGTTGTTGTGAGAGTGTTTATTGGTGATCAAAGTGTTTAGATCACCAAGAGATCTTTTCTTGTTCCTTGAGGAGGCAGACGAGTGCGTTCGCGGTTGTTTCGAGTTCGTGTGTGAACTCTTTGTTTGAGGTGCGGCCTCGGCGAGCCGGTGGGCTTGCGGTGTGTACAGGCTAGGGAGTCCGAGAGCTTGTAGGTGTTGCGGCACCGAGGAGTGATCCATTGGGATCGATTATAGTGGAAATCCTTCGTGTGTCGAAGGTGGGGATGTAGAGTAAGTGTGCTCGAACCTCGAAACAAATCCCTTGTGTTTGCGATTGCTCACTCTCTCTCTCTCTGTCTCTTTATTTATATCTTGCATACTTATCTTGTCTTTATCTTTATATGCATGATATACATTTGTGCTTAACTGATATACATGCTTGGGTTTGTTTGCTAACACTTGTATTTAATCAAGAGAGCCAACGCGGCACCTCAACCCTTATCTAGGGGAATCTAGAGGAGTTAGTTCAGAGCCCTTCACGGGGAATTCGGCTACACTCTTGTGTTATACGTGGTGTTTAGTTTAAATAGTTTGTTTAGGTCATAATAGTTTTTACTTCCGCATTATTTGTGCACTTAGTGACCATTAGATTAGCCATCACCTATTCACCCCCCTTCTAGGTGATCCTACAGTTTGTACTGTGATTCTGGAGTGGGGGCTTCTCTCCTCGGAACATGGACAAACTGGCAATAGCTCAATCGGGGATGAACCTTCCGAACGGCAGTTGTCCGATTGGGAATGAGCTAAGGCAATTGCCTGATTGATATGAGCCTTCCGGAGGACAGTTGCCCAATCAGGAATGAGCCTAAGGAGTCGCCTAGAGGCAAATACTTGTGTAACTGCTCTCGAGAGGGTGCTTCCCTCGGAACATACACAAACGGAGATCTCGAGGTGAAGGGAACCTTCAGCCGCAGACCTAAGATTAGCAGTAATCTGATTGAGGATGAGCCAAGGTGATTCTGGGGATGAATACTTGCGTTGTTGTTCTCGAGTGGGGAATCCCTCCTCGGACGTTCCGTCAGGAGAAGAAAGCTAGTAGGTTGGCCGAGTTAGGGCCGTGAGTAGGTTCCGCGGACCCTTAAAAGGTGTTGGGAAACCGTTAAGAATGCATTTTTATTGAATGACTTAAAAATACATAAAAGTAAATGAAATATAAGAGGCTTTTATCCGTTTGAGGAACTTTCCTGCTTTTATCTCTAGATTCGTGTCAGTCAATCGTTCTGTATTGAGTGACCATGTGTTAAGGTTGATTCAAAGGCGAGGTATCCTGCTGTCTTTTTGTCTCGAAGGAGACTCGGGGTGCGATGATGTACTCTCGGAGATCCCCCTGCTAGATGAGATCTTGAAGAGCTTACGGAAGGATTGGCATTGAGAAGTTTGATGTCCCTTGTTGTCGTGGAATGAACGACAGTCTTTCGCTCCGGAACGAACAGGGTCGTGTGTTTTATCTCCGAACGCGTCACCCAGAGTTGACCCTTGAGTAGGGTGTCAACTGGGCCGTGCCGGGCCGGGCACGGCCCAGGCACCCGGGCCAGCAGGCGGGCCGGGCTGAGCCCGCCCCGTCCCGCCCGGTCAAAACCTAGCGTCCCAGCCGGGTCAGGCCCGGGTTCCATTTATGGAACTCGGGTCCGGCCCGTGTGTCCCGGACTCGGGCTAGACCCGGCCCGACCCGGGCTGGCACGTAGATTTAAAAAAATTTAAAAAATATTTTAATAACTATAAAATATGTTTGTCGTCCTCTTTTGACACAAATGTCATGTGGAGTAGTCATCACGTTTATATAGTTGGGTTGAGGTCAAGAGTTCGAACGTGCAGATTCACAAAAAAAATTACATTTTATTTCTTAGGCCATGGGCGGAGGGTGGAGGGAGGGTGGCGGCGAGGGCAGAGAGGGGCCATCGATAGCAGAGGGGCAGGCACGGGCCGTGGGCCACCACAACCGGACCCGGGTCCGGCCCAGGTCTGGCCGGGTACCACCTGGGCTGGGCCAACCAGGGCCATCCAGGTTGCCGGACCGACCAGCCCACTTGACACCCCTACCCTTGATGGCTCGAAGACGTCCTGGATCGAGAGCTTCAGCGGGGTAAAGCTATCAGATACTTGGTAGGCTCTGAGTTGGTTCTGCTGAGGGTGCGAAAATGGTTGCTTCTTGAAAGCGCCATGTCCGCGACCTTGGAAGTCAACGGAGGGGCCTCCGTGTTGCGGCTTCGGTTTTGCTCCGTTGTCGTCGCGGTTGAAAGATGGGTTGGCAGAGTTTTTCATCGCTTCCTCCAATTGGACGTATGGTTGGGTGCAATGTAGGACCTCGCCCCAACGGGTGACGTTGTATTTCACCAGATGCGTGTATAGTAGATTAGTGATTCGTACTCCGCTGATGAATGCGAGAGCGGATGCGTCTTCGCTGCAGTTGTGTACTTTGGCTAGCTGATTTTAAAAATAGTCAATGTCTTGAGGTTCTCGGAGGGCCTCATCTTAATAGAGGAGAGGTGATGGTTGTTCTGCTTGAACTCCTGACGGGAAGAGTATTGAGCGAGAAACAACTTGGTGAGATCTCTGAAACCATGGACTGAGCATGGTGGAAGTAGAAGCAGTCGGAGGCTACCCCCTTCAAGCTAGAGGGAAAGATCCGGTACAAGATGGAGTCATTTCTCAAATTGATTATCATCTTGTCCTGATATACTGATGCCAGGTGTTGAACCGGATGGCTCTGACCATAATAGCAAACAAAGTCGAAATCATGAACGTCTTGGTAAAATCATATTCCAGTACGTCCTCAGAGAAGGGAGAATTGGATGCATCAGTGGCGATGGCCCTGAATCTGCAGCGATGTGGCATACTCGCTTCTTCAACTCGCTTTTGTACGAGTCTGTCGAGATCTTGGACACGGATGAACTTCTCGATTTTCCTCAAAAAATGATCAGGTAGCTCCTCCGTGTAGGGATGAGGAGAACTCGACCCGCTGTTCACGATCGAATAGAGTTTGGTGCTTTGCTAATTCTTCTTTCATGCAGCAAACATTTGGAGTTAGGCTTCGTAAGTTGACGGCGGGTGGATGACTCCGGTTGCCCCCTGCGAAGGGCAAAGGCACGAAGAAAGTATCTTCTACGATGGGGCTGAGGTCACTAGGGGAAATAATGCGGTGGCAACAGATTTGCCCTTGGAGATGGTCCCTTCGCCAGTGGTCGGCTGTTTTTTTCGGGGCTATGGCTTGTTATAGAGGCTTTTTTGAGGAGTTTGTAGGAGAGAAATCTGAGCATTGGGACTCAGCTCTCAATGAAAGCAGAAAAAGATGAAGAGGTAAACTCCTCAAGAGAATTTATTTACACTAAATTTGTAATGAGATTTATGAGAGAGAATAATAAAGCAATGCAAAGACACAGAATTTTACGTGAAAACTCAATTTGAAAAAACCACAGAAAGAAGGGAGAGAATTCACTATTTTCATGAGATTACAGTGAGTTCTGCAGAGTTATAACTCTATTGGTGGTTTTTCTGTGGGAGAGTCCTCTCCCTTCGTTGATCTCCCAGTGTATTTATATATACTCGAGGGTCTTCATTGGAAGTGTGGGTCATGCGAATTTCAATAACTGCATAATCTGCACGTGGCTGTTCTATTGTAACGACCTGGATTATGCTCTTGATTGTAAGAGTGATTTCTGGTACCTTCTATAATTGCGTTGAGATAGGAGTTGTTGCAACATTTGAAATGTGAGATGACTAGGCGGCGTAACGAACTCTATGAATGTAGGCGGATATCAAGGAGGTCGGTTGCTGCAGCCATCTTGTTCGAGATGGAAAGGATTGATCTCGGGGTGGTAATACTCTTGAAAGGAGGGACATCCTCGGGGCAGCTGGAGGATGCTCTCAGGGAGAAGCTCTGCTTGGCATACCCTAATGTCTGTCTTCAGGAGTTTCTGATGAGATGGGACGTGTCCTGATCCTGACCCCTACAGTAACAATCATAATTTATCTAGTAATGTAAAATTACTGTTGTACTACTCTAATACTCTCCACCAAACTTCAATCATGTGCAGCTTGCTACAAAGAAGAGGAAAACTCTTCCTAGATAAATCTTTCGTAAAGATATCACAAAGCTGAGAACTAGACATAACAAACAAAGAAACCATCTGATATTACATCAACATGCCTTTGATAAAGTTGACAGTCCACTTCAATATGTTTCGTCCACTCATTGAAAATAAGATTATTAACAATTTACGTAGCAACTTAATTGTCACAATGCATCAACATTGTCATAGTTGCATGCAAAGAGATTGAATCCACATTAAGTCACATGTATGAGCCGTGGCTCTGCACTCTGCCTGAGCACTAAATCAAGCAACTAAATTTGTTCTTTACTCAAAGTAACCAAATTGTCCCCGAAAAAAGTACAATAACCAGCAGTAGGTGACCAAGAGGATCACCAGCTTATTCGGCAAAAAAACAACCTACAATATCCAAATGAGAAGGTCGACAATACAACCTTTTACTAGGAGCTGCTTAAGATACTACAAGATACGACAAACAATAACCTAATGAAGCTGATACGGACTCTAGATGTACCGACTTAATACACACAACAAAAGTGATATCACAGCGAGTCACCATTAAATAAATCGGTTTACCATCAGATCTTTGATACTGTCATGGATAAGCCTCTACTCCTTGAAGTGTTGATCAAAATGAATATCAGAATCCATATAAGTATCAATAGAGTTGGATCTCAAACTACATGTTTCTTCTAACTAATAAGTAAGATACTTTCGTTCAGACAACAAAAGACCTTTCTTGGACACACCTCTATGGCAAGAAAATACAGCATTATATCAAGATCCTTCATATGAAAATAAGAACTAAAAGTAACGATGTGGATCTTCAAAGTTCATACCTTATCATCTTATTTTAATAGGTAGGAATTGGTTTCAAATCCTTTTGAGAGGAGCATAGACTAATGCTTTTAAAAAACTTTTATTTCCATTATTTGTTGGTAGAAATTCCCGCAACAATACATCTATCATCTATCCAAAACTTTTTTTTTTTTCCAAGACTTTCAAAATCTTCAGCCTGCTCTTGACAGCAAGCAACACATTACTTAAAACCTTATTCCAACCTACAATCATGTTCATTTACATTATTCAGAATGTACTTCTAGAAAGAGCAATATTTGCATATATGTTTAATATTTATTTCACAAGAGGAAAATGCCCTTAACATCTTAACCTATACGGGGAACAAAATCACCTAAACCACTTTTATGTACAGTTAAATTTTAAAAGGTTGTATGTTAATATTTGGGTTAGAATGTTTCTCAGTGAAGAGTATTTTAATCGTAGCATATATGATTATAGTTAGCCAAGTTTGAGGTAGAAAACTAATTGCTGCGAACTTCATGGCAAGCCAACAAAACTAGGAATAACACCCATAATCATGACAAAAAACAAATAAAATCAAAAAACAAAAACTTTTGAAAATTGTTTCTTATGCATGTAGAACTTCTCAACAACAAGGTGCTTAGAGTTACATTCTGGAAGCATAAAAACCCATTGCTCAAGAGAATAATTTAATGTTTTGTAGAACAAATACATCGACCGGCAGGGTAAAGTTTGTGTACTAAAACACAGAATATGTGGTTGTACATGCCACGATGGCGTCTAAATTTAGATGCATTAGGCAATTATGCGTCCAAATGTTCATAGCATTCGCAAATTGTTTATGCAGGCATATATTATTTATGACTGCACAATTGACCCCTCACTTATATAATCATGTTAGGAAATATGATTTGTATAAGGAGTGGTATATGAGTTGCATTGTATTTATATCGTAATTATCTAATTAGAAGTCATATTCTAATTATTTAATTAGGAGTCATAGGAGTCTTACTTGTATTATGAGTTGCAATTGTATTTGCCTATAAATAAGAGTATAGAAAGAGGACTCATCAACTATCTAATTTTCATAGTCTAAGTCTTCTCATGATATCAGAACCACAATTATTGATCCTTCACAACCTTAACCATCATCTCCACTTGTCATCAAAAGATCATCAACATCTTCTCCCTCTTTTTCTTTTATCTTATCTTTCTTTTTCTTATTTTTAAAATCTGATCTAAATTCAAATCTGTAAAAAAAAAAAAAAACTTTACTATTCACCAAAACAGTACCGTGGTGGTACCATTCACCATGAATAGTAACAGTAAAAAATAAAAATGAAGAGAGGAGGATTGGTGTTTGTTAGGTTATTCTTTTTTTGGACTATGTATTTATTTTAAATATTTGAGTTTAGTGATTTTATATGAGTTGCTTTACATCCGAGTGAGAATCGTTTGTTTGGGTTATTTGTTGAGTATCTATATTCGCTTGGGTATTTTAACGTGTTTAGATCCTGATAGGATGAATTTTGGAAAATAGTTCAAGAGTGTGACAGAAGAGGAGTATAAACACCAACAGTTTTAGATGTTTCAACAATTTCAATAGTTTCAAATAGTTCAGCAGTTTCAGACCGCTCAAATGTCATCTTCTGAATTTGCTCAGCAATTTCAACAATTTTAGATATTTCAGCGTTTTCAGATTGCCCAGATATCTTCTTTCTCCACAACTACTCTGACACAGACAACTCTATAGGTTGTCTTTCATCATCTTCTATTTGGATTATAAATTCAAGAGCTTTTCATCACATGACTAAAAACAAAGATATTGTATCCTCTCTTGATTCTACATGTTTTTTTCTCTGTTACATTATCTGATGGTTCTACTTCTGTCAAAGGCATAGAAATTGATAATGCTACAAATTTTCTATTTACATCATTTGTACTTTATATTCCAAACTTTCTTTCAATTTATTATCAGTTAGTAATATTATTAGAGTGTTAAATTATTCAGTAAAATAATATCCTACGTTTTGTGAATTTCAGGAACTTGAAATGAAGAAGATGATGGCACCGGGCGTGAAAAAGACGGTTGAACTTGGTCTCCAAACCAGTAGACTAGGTCTCCAAGTCAGTGTCATGCTCCAGTTCTGTTTCACTTTTTGATCATCGTCGTTAGATCATCCCTCTCTATCAATTTTAAATTTTTTAATTCCCGAGTCTAGTCACGCTAAGTCTTTAGAATGTGAGTCTTGCCAATTAGGAAAACATCATCGAATGTCTTACCCTAGTAGAGTCAATAAACAAGCTAATTACCCATAAAAATTGGTTTATTCAGATGTATGGGGTCCATGTTCAATAAAATCCAAACTGAGTTTTCAGTATTTCATTTTTTTTGTGGATGATTAGTCCAGTGTTACTTGGCTTTATCTCATGAATCTCGTTTTGAGATCTTTTCTATATTTCAAAATTGTTGTTTCAAGATTAAAACTCAATTTAATACTTCTGTGAAATCTTAAGATCCGATAATGCTAAAGAGTATTTTAGTTCAATTTTACAAATTTTATGACAGAACATGGCATTATTCATCAATCATCGTGAGCATACACTCCTCAACAAAATGATGTTGCTGGACGTAAAAATCGTCATTTCCTTGAAATTGCTCGCACATTGTTTATTCATAAGAAAGTTTCTAAATAATTTTGTGAGTGATGCAGTTTTTAAAGCACGTTATGTAATTAATTGGATTCCTTCTTCTGTTTTGCAAAATCAAGTCACTTAGTCGGTTATATGTCCTCAAAATGATTTATTTTCCGTGCAACCAAAGATTTTTTGGTGTATGCATTTTGTTCAGAACAATGATCCTCATAAAACAAAACTGGATTCTCGTGCTCTCAAATGTATTTTTCTTGATTATTCTCGGACGCACAAAGAGTATTGGTGTTATTGTTCTTCACTGAATCGTTTTCTCGTTTCAGCTGTTGTCACATTTTTTGAGTCTAAATCTGGGTTTGATAATGAGTCTTCTTCCTTAGAGTCTGAAGACGACAATATGTTTTTCCTTATTCAGGATCCATCAATCATTCATACTCCCATCATCGGTTGATATATATCTGGGTACATTGCCACTATACATGGGAACCAAAACCCCCTCACCGGTTTGGAAAATCAACTAGAGTCTTCACAAAATGTACTTTTACTGCACCGGTGCCAACATCTTCTACTATTTTAATTTTTCGAACACAAACCGGTGAGAATACATCTACATTACCCTCTAGTGATACTACTACTAATTCTTACAGTGTTTCTAAGGATGATCTTTCTAATGCCCTTCATAAAAATAAATGTGCTTGCAGATCTCACCCTATCTCTCGATTTGTATTTTATTCATACTTATCTCCTTTCTTTCATGTTTATATTTTTTCTTTGGACTCATTTTCTATTCCCAAGTCTGTATGAGAAGCCCTATCTATGCCAGATTGGAAGGATGCCATGAAACAAGAAATGTTGGCTCAGAACAGAACATAACGTGGGATATTGTTGTTCTTCCACTAGGTAAAGCAATTGGATGTCGGTGAGTGTATACTGTGAAGCAAAATTCTGATGGGTCCTTGGTTATATTCAAGGCCCGTTTGATTGCCAAAGATTATTCTCAAGTGTATGGCATGGATTATCAAGACACCTTCTCGCCAGTTGAAAAGTTAACATCGTGCGTATTCTTATCTCTTTGTTTGCCACTTGTCATTGGCCCTTCTATCAGTTAGATTTCAAGACGTTTTTTTATGGTGTTCTTGATGAGGAGATTTGCATGGAATAACCACCTGATTTTGTTGCTCAGGAGAGTAAGGGAATGTATCAGGCTGAAGAAGTCTTTGATGGATTGAAGCAGTCACTGAGAGCTTGATTTGGACGATTCGCCTCTGTTGTTAGGGCTTTTGGTCTTTCTCATTTATCACTCTATGTTGTGATGACAACATCAAAGGAAGAGGTTATCCTTATAATGTATGTGGATGATATCATTATCATTGGTGATGATGCACATGGAATTGCATATCTAAAGTGCTAGTTGCAAAAGCATTTTCAAACAAAAAAACTTGGATCTTTAGGCATTGAAATAGCTAGGTACAATCTTTCTCAGAAAAAGTATGTGCTTGATATGCTATCTGAGGCAGCATATTGGGGGCAGAGCTACTAACGCACCCATTGAAACGAATGTCAAGCTGCTACCAGATCAAGAGGAGATCTTAGATAATCCTAACATGTATCATCGGTAAGTGGATAAGTTGAACTATGCAGTGTTCTAAATGGCGGCCACAGCGGCTACATCGGCCGGGAAAATTTATCAGAGATGGGGATATATCGAGGATATATCGGGGATATTTTCAAAAATCGGATGTCAAAATCGGACTGTAAATATACACATCTTCTTGTCTTAAATCGCATCTCAATAAGACAATATATGCATAAATTATATAAATCTACATAAAACATCATACTTATATGTTTAAGATATACTTAACTCGATAACTTACATTAAGCCTATGAATTCATAATCACTATCCAAGTGTAGAATCTTCAAAATGTCACATTGCCACATCACTCGAATTACCCAAATACCTAACCTAAAAATTGGGTGTAAAACGCTATATCGGGCCCAAAATCACCGAAATTGCGGCCGATATATCGGGTCCATGTCTATTTATCGACGATTTTGTATGGAAAGCGTTATATCAGTTTGGATGTGCCAAATCATTGCGGCTAGGTACCGTAAACGCAATGTCGGCGCAATATCGGAGTTAAATCGGGGATATTTAGAACACTGGAACTATGTAACGGTAACTATACATAATATTGCATTTGTCGTAAGTGCTGCCAGTTAGTTTCTCTCAACACCAAGGATAACTCATTGGGATGTGGTAGTGTGAATTCTCCTGTACTTAAAGAAGTCTTCAAGAAAAGGGCTTTTATATTCGGATTGTGCACACAACACAGTTGCAGATTTTTTAATGTTGATTGAGCATGATCCCGTTGATAGCATGGTTCAAAGTCGTGGCCCTGGCCTCCGACTCGGCGGGTACTGAGACGCATCAGTCACGGCATCTTGGATCGGTCTCAGACAATGCACACAAAACTCTACATAAAATGCTCAAAAAATTCTGAAAAAATCATGATAAATTTTTAAAAAATGTAGACATCAATCTTTATTTATCACATGTCCAAAACAAGTTTATTTTCAGGGGTATTTCAGGAAATATGATGATTTTGAAAGATAAATTTAAGAAATATGGTGACTTGGAGGGTAAATTTAGAAATATGAAAGATTTGAGGGGTAAATATGAGAAAACAAAAAAATTAAAAAAAAGAAAGATAAAAGACAGAGAGACCGAACCCGATCTCTCTGGCTCTCTTTCCTCCCTCCCTCCCTCTTGCTCTCTCCCTCCCATCGATCTTTCTCTCGGTCTCTCTCCCCCCTCCCATTGATCTCTCTCTGTCTCTCTCTCCCCTCCCCCCTCCAACGCTCTGAGAAAGTGGAGGGAGAGGGAGAGGGAGAGGGGGAGAGAGAGACCGAGGGAGATAGAGAAAGAGAGATATGGAGAGAGATCAGGATAGAGGCGAGACATAAAGAGATCAGCGAATAGAGGGGTAGAGACAGAGGGAGAAAACGAGAGAGAAATCGAGAGAGGAAAGAGAAAGAGATCGGCACTGACGACGAACGGGTGAGCCCCAAATCTATGTAAGTTTGGTTTTTTTTTTTATAAACCGACTTGGGGAGGCCGAGTCGACCGAGTCATACCCGAGTCAGTTAATTTCCTCCACATATATCAACTCGCGTCTCGTCCCGGATTGGCGGTGGTCGTTCCGGAGATGACTTGGCCGAGTCAAGAGCGACTCGGCCGAGACTTTGAACCTCGGTTGATAGGCGATCTACCACAGACTTTTGCGTGTTCTTTGAAGGAAATGTTGTCATGGAAAAGCAAAAAGCCGACTATACTGTCACGATCTAGTGCGGAGTCCAAGTATTTTGCGATGGCTAATGTAACTTGTGAATTGTTTGGGTCAGAGGCTTGTTGACTGAGCATGATTTTGCTCCAGAGTGTCCTATAAGGTTATAGTGTGTCATATAGCTGAAAATCGAGTATTTCATGAGCGCATAAAACACATTGAAGTGGGTAGTCATTTGGTGCGCCAGAAGATAGAAAAGATGATTGTTCAAGCTCGACATAATCATCAGTTGGCAGATCTATTTATAAAATCTCTAGGGAAGACACGAGTTGATTTTATTTATGACAAGTTGAGCATGTATGTGATGCATATGCTCCAGCTTGAGGGAAGTGTTTGGGAATATGAGTTGTATTAGGAGTAGAATAGGGATAGGAGTAGAATTAGATTTTCTTGTATCTATGTTGTAGTTAACTAATTAGGAGTCATATTATAGTTACCTAATTAGGAGTCACAGAAGTTCTACTTGTATTATGAGTTGTAATTATATTTACTTATAGAAAAGAGTATAGAGAGAGGACTCATCAACTCTCTAATTTCCATACTAAATCTTCTCTAATCCTATCTACCCCCTTCTCTCCCTATAATCCCCCACCCCCCTCCTCTCCCCTCATCCTCCTCCTCCATAACTTAAGGTTTCTTTCATCCCCTTCTATGTTAATTCTCCGGTGGCTTTCTTGACGAATCAGTGGATTTTCTAACTTGACAGTTTTCTTTATATTCTATTGCTTCTTATATAATGTTATTTTAATTGCTTCTCTTCTCTTATTAATCAGTTAGTCATTTACTGGTTTATATTTGTTTTTTTCCCCTCTCGAGGAAATGTTATTTAGTTTTAGTCTTGTTTGTGGGCTTGATTTGAATGAATTCATCCTCTTTGCTTGTTATTAACAAGTTGTCTAACCATTAATAACTTTTCTTAAACCATCTACAAAGTTATTTCATTCATTTGTAAGCATTAATATCAACAATTTAGACGTAATAATTTTTCATATTTTCCTTAATTTTCTATGATTCTTTCCCTTTAAAAAAAAGAAAAAACAAAAACAGAATGGATCTCAAATTCATATGATTGTGCCAGCCTATGGCATACATAACATTGGTTATCAAATTTTTTGACACATGCTAGTTGAAGGTATCCAAATCTACTAATATAGATAGATAATGATCAATAATTTGCATCTTTTCAGTTTATGCACACAAATAAGTGTGAAATGAAATGTACTCATAGTATGGGAAACCTAATTTTTGGATAATGAAAATTTGTGTTAAAATCATAATTAAAGATATCAATTTTTGGGTACTATCACACAATGAGTTTGAATTGTATGTTGGACAATAAACAATTAAAAATTGATGTTGTACTGCCCACTATGTACATCAGACAGCCAATAATGGCTGGCGTATCAAGAACTAGATGCATGGTTTCATTTGTGACCAACAAACCTATAGGTAGAACATCCATGAATATGATTTTCCAGCATACTTGTTTATAAAAAATTGATTATGCTGAACAATGTGGATCATCAATTTAAGAAGTCAATGAACTTTAACTGACACAAAAATCAATAATCATAATATCATGAATATTGATTACAACAACAACAACAACTAAGCCATTTGTCCCGAGTATTTGGGGTAGGCTACATGAACCAAAAGAGAATTACGCCAGATCAGGCACATGGATCAGCTTTCTCAACTCATTCCTATCGAGCCATATGCCTCACGAAGACCTTTAGCCTCTATATCTTGTCGTATTACCTTCATCCATGTTTTCTTCGGTCTCCCCTGCGCTCTTTTAACTTGCCCTAATTTGATACACTCTACTCGCCGAACTGGCGCATCTGTAGGTCTACGTCGCACATGACCAAACAATCGTAAGCGGTTTTCTCTCATCTTCTCTTTTATAGAGGCTACGCCTATCTTAGTACGAATATCCTCATTTCTCACCTTCATTATTCTAAAAAACGGTTTCAGTACGCGTACGGTCCGGGAGCGCATAATATTTAAATGGTTTAAACGGTGATTAAACGGATTACACGTTTTATTATCATTTTAATATATAATAATAGTATAATACTTAAAACATGCAAATATGAATTCTATGAACTCTCAAAAAAAGCATAAAGATATAGCAAACATAACTTGAAAAATTAATTTGCTAGTACTAAGAGGAATTTAAAAAGTAATAATGTCATTCAGTTCAAAGTACATCAATGTACCTCCACATCCAACAACTATAGTTAAAAAAAATACCTTTTAAATGAACAAATATATGTATTTCTTTCAAAAAGCAACATACTTTGATCCACTGCTAGATGCAACTGCAATTAATGTGCAACTCTATCCTTCTTATGCTTGAGACACTCCTCAGTCTATTAAAAGAAATAAAGACCATTGACAAGAACCTGAGCAAAATACGTGCACGCGAAGGGGGGAAAGAGCTGACCAGGGGGAGGTCGTCGTCGACGCAAGATGAGGTCATCGTCAACGCTTTGCTGCTGATCAAAGAGCTGACGCAGGGGAGATCTTTGTTGACAAAGAGGGAGGTTGCGGTAGGAGGATTAACCACAAGGGGAGGTCGTCGTTGAAGGAAAAGTTCGCCAAAAGAGAATCAGCGCTTTGTGAACTTCTTGTCATCTTCGGGAGCCCTAATTCCCTAGAAGGATTGTCGTCGCCATAAGCTTCGGAAGATAAAAAAATAAAATTAGAGCTTTGGGAGCTTCATCGTCTTGTCGTCGTGAGCATCGAGAGCTTCTTTGTGAGATTCGGGAGCTTTGTCGTCGTTGTAGGAGGATCGATGATGCAGATAAATTTAGGGCTCGCGAGCCCTAATTTTCCAACACGTGACAATTTACATCCTCAATTATTGGATCGAGTTTGAGTTCAGTTAGCTTAATGGGTTCGAAATTTGAATCCATTTAAAAAATGATTAAATAACATTTAAACGGACGCTAATTAATCACCGATTAGACGCTTAATCATCGCTTAAGAGAATTAATCGCATGGCCAAGTAATCCGACCGATTTCTTCAAGTTCAGTTCGGTTTTAGGTCGAAAACATTTAAGCGGACGATTAATTGGTCGCTTAAACCTTTTTTTAGAACATTCTCATCTTATCTCTCCTCGTGTTACCACACATCCAACGAAGCATGCACATCGCTGCTACACTCATCTGCTGGGCATGATATTTCTTTATAACCTAACATTTTGTGTCATATAACAAAGCTTGCCTAATACCAGTCCGATAAAACTTTCTCTTCAGCCATAATAAAATGTTACGATCACATAAAACTCCTGTTGCGCTCCTCCATTTCAACCAGCCGGCTTGGATCTTATGCTTGACATCACTATTGATCTCCCCATCTTTTTGGATAATAGAACCCAAGCACTTAAAATGACTGTTCATCTGTATTTCTTGTCCATCTAATCTCACAATATTATAATTTCGGATTCCTTATTTACTAATTTACAGTCTATATACTCTATTTTGGCCCTACTTAATCTAAAAACTCGAGATTCTAGAGTTTGCCTTCATAACTCCAATTTGACATTTACCCCAGCTCTTATCTCATCGACTAAGACAATATCATCAGCAAATAGCATGCACCACGGTATCTCATCCTGAATAGCTCTAGTAAGCCCATCCATCACTATGGCAAATAAGAATGGACTCAATACAGATCCTTGACGTAATCCAATTGTGATAGAAAAATCACTTGTTATGCCTCCACAAGTTCTGACATTTACCACTAATCCATCGTACATGTCCTTGATTATGTTAATATATTTGATGGGGACTCTCTTTTTCATCAATGTCCATCATAATACCTCTTGGCCCCTTATCATAAGCTTTTTCTAAATCAATAAAGACCATATGCAAATTTTTCTTCCTCTCTCGAAATCGCTTTATAAGTTGAAGCAAATGAATAGCCATTGTCGTCGATCGCCCTGCCATGAACCCAAACTGGTTCTCTGATATTTTAACATTCAGCTTTAACGTGTATTCAATTACCATTTCTCAAAGCTTCATGGTGTGACACATAAGTTTTATTCCACGATAGTTTGAACAACTCTGGTTATCACCCTTGTTCTTATAGAGAGGTACTAAGGTACTCTTCCTCCACTCATTTGGCATCTTTTTAGTTAGCCAGATCTTGTTAAAGAGGTTTGTCAGCCATCTCACGCCCACCTCTCCTAAACATCTCCATACCTCAATAAGAATTCCATCCGGGCTGACAGCTTTCCTTGACTTCATCATCTTCAAGGCCTCTTTAACTTCAGATTCGTTAATCCTGCGCATATAATTACGGTTTATATCCTGACACTGAATGGTAAGGTCATCCAAATCTTGAGTAAAACTATCATTGAATAATTTGTCAAAATACTCTCTCCATCTTTTTTGATTTCTTCATCTCAAACTAAAACCTTCTGATTCTCATCTTGAACACACCCCACAATACATAAGTCTCTTGTCTTTCTATCTCTTATTCGAGCAATTCTATATATATATATATATATCCTTTTCAACCTCTTTGGTGTCCAACTTCTCATACACTTCTTTGTACACTTTAGCTCTTGCATTCTGAACAGCTTTCTTAGCCTCCTTTTTTGCTTGCTTATACTTCTCAGAACTCATACCATCACAATTTTTCTTCAAATCTCTATAAGAGTCTCGTTTGATCTTAATGGTAGCTTTTACCTCTTCATTTCACCATGATGTGTCCTTACATGGTGGAGCACCACCCCGTGACTCACCAAGTACATCTTTAGCAACTCTTTTAATGCAGCTAGCAATTTTGTTCCATGTTGTATTGGGATCATCTTGGGCTTTCTAATCTGCTTCATGTACTACTCGATCTACAAAAATTCCTTAGTTATATTCTTTTAGCCGTCACCACTTAATCTTATGATTTAACTTACGTTTAATCTTTCTAAATCTCCTTCTAATCCGGACATCTAAAATTAAGAGTCTATGTTGGATTACTACACTCTCACCCGGTACTACCTTACAATCCATACAACAACTTCTACTTTTCTAATTAAAAAAAAAATCTATTTGGCTCGCACTTGATCCACTTCTAAAAGTGATCAAGTGAGACTCTCTTCCTAAACCAAGTATTCGCTAAGATCAAATCATAGGACAAAGCAAAATCTAGAATCGAGTTACATGGTTCATTTCTTTTCCCAAAACCAAATCCTCCATGTACACTATCAAACCCATAACGACTAGTTCCTACATGCCCATTGAGGTCACCGCCTATGAAAAGCTTTTCTCTAATGGGTATACCTTGCACAATCTCATCTAAATCCTCCCATATTGACGCTTACTAGACTCATCAAGTCCTACTTGTGGTGCATAGACACTAATAATATTAAAAATCTCCCTACTTAAAATAAGTTTAACTAGTAAAATTATATCATCCTTTCTCATAACCTCCGCTACATCCTCAAGCAATTATTTATCTATGATCACGTCCATCCCATTATGATTTCTATCTCTACCAGTATACCAAAGTTTATAACCCCAAGGCTCTAAAATTTTAGCTTTTTCACCTACTCACTTAGTTTTCTACACGAACAAAATACTAACATTTCGTCTAACCATAGTATCAACTAACTCTGCTAATTTAACTGCAAGAGAACCTATGTTCCATGATGCCAACCTAATCATGAATAATGATTGTTGAGTAAAATGGCATACTATCTCCCAAGAAAATAAAGCATTGAAAGAAAAAAAGGAAAAATACTCATAAAATAAAAAAGTGTTTGCATGTAAATTGCACCTGAACATGCCTTACTTGATCCTAAGATGTTAACCACTTTGTGTACTACACGCACAAAATACTAACATTTCGCCTAACCATAGTATCAACTAACTCTGCTAATTTACCTGTAAGAGAACCTATGTTCCATGATGCCAACCTAATCATGAATAATGATTGTTGAGTAAAATGGTATACTATCTCCCAAGAAAATAAAGCATTGAAAGAAAAAAGGAAAAATACTCATAAAATAAAAAAAGTGTTTGCATGTAAATTGCACCTGAACATGCCTTACTTGATCCTAAGATGTTAACCACTTTGTGTATATAAAACCTAATGCATAAATGAAAGCAATGAGACTTACTGCGAGAAGTCCTTGATTGATTCTCTCAGATCTGGTGCCTCTTTGTCATACTTAGAGTAAAATAAGTTATCAACCTCAATAGAAGATTCTCTTATTTTCCTACCATTAATCTCGTTTTCCATTGAAAGAGAATTATTGCTCCAATCTGCAGAATCTCCCATTGTATTTGGTTTCTGTTGTTTAGTTTCTTGAGCATTCTGATAACCCTTTTGACCACCACGTTTGATATCATGCTGAGGTTGCAAGCCGGTAGGACTTTTCTTAAGAGAGCCTGCAAAGTTTTCTAGACCTGTCCCTTGGTTTGTTCCTGTCTCACCTCTGCGCACTAGTTCTACTGAATCAGTATTATCAACCCTCAAAGGCTGCTGACCTTGAGAGGGTATTGTTCGTTGTAGCACCCGTGCAGTATCCACTGGATCATCTGGTGGCATCTTCCTGTATCCTTCTTGGTTTCCATGAATTTCACCTCTCAAATTCGGGGGTGAGTGCTTCTTGGACTCGAGAAGTATGTGGGAACCACTTCTTCCCTTGCTTACATCCAGATTTGACCTATCAGTTGAGGCAGCTTTACTCTCTGATGGCTTCATGGAATTTTTCCCCTCAGATTGTCTCTTAACCACAACAGGCTCGCCACCAGCAGGAGGTTCACACAATTCACCTAACTCCAATTCTGAAAGCTCTCTTCTTAAAACAGGTCCCTTTCCACTAATAACAGAAGATTTATTCCCATTGGATTTCCTAATCTGCGGTGGTGGTCCATTATCCTTCAAACGTCCATGATCACCGGATTTTCTATTGTATTCAGAAAGAGATGAGAGTTTTTCACTAACAGGGATTTCATCTTGTGTATCCTTGTACATTTTATCCCTTGGCATGGTATCAGCGCGAAAAGGCATTCTATCCATATTTTTGTTAAATATATCTGTGGACTTTCTCCTTGCGCTGGTATCACCAGTTCCTGAGCCTGGCTGCTCTGCATCTAGAGCTGATGAACTCCTAAACTCTGGACTCTGCTGTATTTTCCGTGTGTTTTCAAATGATCCAGATCTGCTACGATCAGCCAGACTGTACTCCTGAGAGTCCATATCCTTAATACCACCCCATTCAAGATTATTTGACTTATATTGATCCTGCTTAGCTTTTTCCGGAGCTGTATAGCGAGATTTCGATGAAAGAGCAGCATCCTTACTTTTCACACAAGGCTTGACTTCAGCGGCTCTTGCTCCTTTAGACTTCTTAGCACTCTCTGGGTTTTCCTTTAGATCTGAACCAGAAGCTCTTTTTGTTTTTGTTTTCTCAGATGTCTCCATTTCCTCACGGGCAGATGAATTGCTGAGAATTGGTTGTTTCTCATACATGGTCTTCTTTATGACTCGCTCATTTGTACCGTGTGGTGATTTAACAAATTGCACCTGCAGGTCCTCAGGGTGTTTGTGATGTGGAGAAACCTGAGGAAACCTAGAATTTGCTGCATGTGAATTTGACTCCATGCCTGCACTAAGCTCGATTTCAGGGATATCAGAAGTTTTGACATTGTTATCAATTGGAAAGTCTTCAGCAGCTTCAACTGCCATGTCATCATCCCTTCCAAAGTCATTGAAATCTACAGGTACTGATGCAACTTGCTCCTCCTGATCTCCTAAGATGTCAATTTGCTCCTGTTCACCATCAGATGCTCTGATTTTAGGAGAAAATAAATTCAAATCAGCTGTCACCGCTTTAGGCTCAGCCCTTTCTTTTTCATCCTCACTAATGATATCCACATCCACGTCAGATCCTTCCTTGCTGCTAGAAGAACCATCACTTTGGCTGTCTCTGCTGCTTGCACTAGCACTACCCACAGGGCTTCTGCTTTTGGTTTGGCTTCTTCTTGGACTCCCACTATCACTTCCACTGTCACTACTATCACTTTCGCTATCGCTATCACTTCCACTCTCACTTGAACTTGTTTTCCTTTCACTATCATTACTTACTTTTTTATCAGCATTACTGAATGGATCTGGGTTATCTTGCATTATGTCAATCTTTTCAAAGGGATCTTCTTCTATTTTTGAAGTCTGCTGGGCCTGCTCCTCAAAGTTTCCATCAGTGATTTTTTCCCCAAAGATGGATTCTATTGCTGATGCAATATCATGTGCACTCTCAGGAGAACTGTAAAGAGAAGTCAAATATTAGGGGGGAGTGGTTGGCTATTGACAAATTGACGAAGTATATATCTCTAGAGATCTCTAGAGTGGGATCACAGATGATTCATTAGTCATTTCTAAGACTTCAGTGGACCCAGTGCTTCAGAACCCACTCACTCAGAGCCTGAGGTGATAGTGGATAAAGACTCATGAAAATCAAAACATTAAACGAAAAGTTACTAAAAGATGTATAAACGTTCACCAAATAGTACTAGATGAAATCATGAAAGTACTTAAAACATATAATATTATTTTTGCCCCAAAAATCAATAGATAAATAAAGGCATTATGCATATGTAAATGTTAATATTTTTTGAAGACGATTATGGATATCACAAAGAAATGTGTTCAAAGTTGCTAACCCAATTAAAATAGTAGCCAAATATCTTAGACATGGATTACCGACTTTCTTGATTGAACAATGATTACATTTCATATTTGCATTATTAACATCACATTTGCACATTTAACCTTTGATTATATTTATTTAATTTTGCTATTTTACCTCCTTTTTATTTATGGTGTGTAGTTATTTAAAATAAGAAGATAAAAATGAAGAAAACTTCTAATTATCCTATCATTCAGATTTCAAATTAAATCAATTTGAAATCAAGAGAAAGATAAGGATTCAAAGATAATCTCTATCCTAATTCAGAGATAAAGAGAAAATCAATTTAAATCAGGTTGCTTAAGCTCCAAGTCAAAGATAAAGAGGGAGAATTAAAATTTAAACTCGGATTTAGAGATAACTTGCTTCTAAGTTATCTAGAAAAGAATATCCTTTAAAATCCAGAGTTCAAATGAAGATTCTAAGGGTATATCTTCTAATGGATGGACGAGATGAAGCCAGAGCCAAAAATGCAACCCAATCCACCCAGAAATTGTCGCAGAAACGCAGCAGGCTTTCTATTGGCTTCTCCTGTGGCGGTTAGTGCACATCTTCGACTGGGATTTTACCATCGACTTCTCCAATAAATACCACCTTAGAGGCAATAGCAGAAAGTCACCTCAGAATCTATTCTAGAGATCATAACTTAGGATTTTTTTATTTTCTTTCCAAATTTCTTTAGTATTTTTTTAGGATTTAGTTTAAGTTTTGATTTGTAAAGAAAGAGGAAGCTCTTTGTAATTGAAGGTGACAGCATCAATAATAAGGTTCTTCTATTTTTCTTTCCAGTTTCTCTTCTATTTGTTATTTACTTGCTTTCTCTTTATTATAATGCAATTTTTTTTTGATTGTGCTTTCTTTAATCTTCATCATGTGTAGCTAATTTATTCCATGACTTATTAATCTCTACCCACCACTACTTCTAATTCTATGTTAGATGACCGATTGAAACATATGCATACTTAAACACTATAATAGGCTAATATTCTTGAAGGCACACGATGATGACTAATTGATCTGTTATTTGCTAATACTAGTCAATAGTTTTTTCTTATTCTATGCTTAGATTGTCTTGATAGTTTAATGTTGAATTTCGATTATTCTTCTTATTCTATGCTTGAAAGGCTTTGATGGTCTTGGTTAGTGATTATTTTAAATAGGATTTTTCCATCTTATGTATCTTACTTGAATCGAATGTAACTCCAAAGTATAAGTTTTATGATCCAAAGTGAAGAATATTCTAACATAAGTTAGTAAGTTAGTGGTGGTAAATTATTAGTAAGTCTTATTCTTTTAATTTTTTTCAAAAGACTAGTTTCTAATCAAATTCTATCTTCATCTTTTTTCTGCCTCTAACACTTAACATGGATTTTTTTTTTTCTTTTAAAACAAAAAAGAACCATTAACCAATTTAGTGTCTAAAAAGATACCGAAACGCTTCCATCGCATCTCTCCCAAGGATCGACCCGTATAACCATTGCTACTACAGTTAAATTACAAAAATTCAGAGTCCGGAACAAATCAGATAAACACTTCCTTGAACTCTGTATTTTTGTCAATCAAACAACTACATAGAGCAAATATCTAATGGCATTCCAGACGTATAAACCAGATAGACTGTATGTTACAATATAGAGGTTTCTGGTGGATTGGAATCAGAGATTAAATCATCATGCTTTTTAGAACTTTCCCAACACTGTTACTAATAGTTATTTTCTCCCTTCTCTTCTTTAATTCTAATTTCTGAAGGTGGGGAGAGAAGGATGGGGTGGAGACAGAGAAATAAGAAATCTCAAGTATTTTATTAGGTAGAGTGCCTTATTCATTTCTATCCTCCAATTTTGAAAATTGATTTATAGGGTGTTTAGTAGGCCACAACTGCAACTTATGAATCATACATTAGTGAGTAACAATTCAGAGAACAATCTAGATAGAACAGTATCATATTCATATTCAAACATATATATATATAGAAGTACAACTATTAGTGCATGAATGTGCGTTTGTGTCACAAACACATCTACACAAATAATGCAACTTAACAAAACGGAACCAATTTTTTCAAATGATTAAAAAATATGCACAACTGTAGAGAAAGACATACCCACTAAATAAAAATGATAAACAAAAAGACACACCCATAACCTAAAACAAATTATAAGAAAACAATGAACTAATCAAATATTTTATCATATGTTACACTCATCAGCTACTACATGATAAGAGCTCAACCTAAAATTAATAGGTTGAGATTAGATTCATGAACAGTATATAATGCAAGCATCACTTGTCAAAGCAAAGCATCAAGAGCATCAAGGACTAAATGGAGAATTCCACAGTATGGTGTCAGGCTAGGAAGCATGGACACAGATACAACACAACAGATATGGAGACACAACAAATCCTTAAAATGTAGGATATGGGGACATGGTGATATGACTGTGTGTGTGTGACTGTGTCTATATATAATATATATGAAAACCCATAGTGACTGGGATCAGTTATATTAAAAGTAAAATAAAATACAAATAAAATCATGGTTTAAAATCTCAGTATACCTGTATCGGTACACGGTTAATATCGCATCGGGTACCTCAAAATCCGATACGATATTGCCGATATATATTAGAATCCGCTGATATTTGAAACCATGGTATGACACTTCTATCAATAACATAATCAAACAAAAAACTGAAAAGAAATATAATCGATGTCTCACTTCAGTAGTGAGGTCTTTACGCTCTATTAACATCCTATTCACTCATGTCAAAGAGGCCTTTGTTCCATATTTGTTAAGAGACATACAGTTTCAAAGTGTCTAATATGTGATCTTTAAATTTCATTTAAAACTGAAACGATTCCAACACGCAAATTTGTGATTTTTAAATACAACATGGTCCCGGAGTGTCCGATTCGTGTCGCGCAAGTGTCATGTAAGTGTCGATGTCCGACACGCACTTGACACGGACACGGCACTCACCTTGCAGTGTCTGTGCTACACAGGTGTTAGGGAAATATGCCTAAACACAAACAAATTAATCATTTACCTCGAAGTCTCATAATGTAATTTCAGAACTACCAGATTGGCAGCCATAAATGGTTTTTCTAATAAGATGTCAGATATCCATGAAGATTGTAATGCATCATCTATAAGTAGTTGCAATGTTAACTTGCTTGGCTCATGCTTTAAAATAATAACAGCTATCACTTGTTTAGGACTTGTAGCGGTGGAAACGCCACATGTATTAGAAGCAAGCATGAAGGAATTGGAAGACAAGTTTGAGCTCCCATGTCCAATAGACAAAAAAACTGGAAAATTTGCATGTAAACTGCAAATGGAACGCCATCTAAATGATCTAGAAGTATCCACAAAAGCAGGCAAATGAATAACTAATGTTGCTATCTATGGTTATAGGTTGTATCATTATAAAGCAACAGTTGTTCCCCGGACATAAACGATGGCAAGGCATAATGGCCAAGGTCTGTGTCGAAACAAGTCACAACTATACAATTTGAAACGACTATAAGAAACTCATCATGGTCACGATTTAAATCTTCCCCGTCAAAAAGGGCAGGTTAAGACTCAATAAACCAATTGGAAAAAAAAAAACAAATGATTTGAACCTAAACTTGGTTCCAAATCCGCTGCCAAATTAACTATAGGCAACATAGGGGCTCGTCATAAAAACTTGAAGGCCAACTGGGCAATAGGGGGTAAATAGAAACACCTTCATAAGTCACGCAGTTTAAGCAAACTAAACCATATAGCAGTCAAATATTTTGAAAATGAGAAAAAGAAAAAGAAAAGAAAATTTTGGCCCTTAAATGTTATTTTCTAGCTTTAAATATAGGATCGAAAGTGAACCTTCTAATAACTGAAGATTTAAAGTATCATGCAAAACATAGTTTTGAGGAAAGAAACGTAGCTACCAAAAAGCTGCATAGTCGTATTACCCAAAATAAATAAATAAATAAAATAAAATTAGATACCTCCCACTTTCGGATTCTTGTCGTTTAGAGCTTTCCACTTCCACTCCAGGTTTTAAGTGCTTTGCAGGTGCTTCAATCTGGAGTCCAAAATATGAGGAAAACGAGTTAATACCAATATTGGCTCCGACAGGTAACAGACATTTACCACTTACATCTTTTATGGTACTGCCATTCTTCTTTGCAGGGTTAGGAACTGTTTCTCCATCTGCCTTTTCCAATGCCTAGAATACATTAATACACATTGGTAACAAACATTACGATAGGATGGCATCAAGGATGCAATTTTGGCATGCCTAGAAAGATGCAAAAGAGTGAAATATCAAGGATATCCCCATGTTCAAGCTGACATGACTAAACAAAGTGAACAGGAAAATATTCAACTTAAATCACAAATGAGGAAAGATAGACTTCAAAAGGGCTACATCAAGATGTAATGTCAATTGAAACTAAAAATTCAGAAGACTGCTTGAAATGGTTGTCCATTTGCCATGTTTACTCTAAGTTTGCTCCCAACTGTAAGTTTTGTTTGTGCTTGATTTCTAAAGTTTTTCATTTGCACGGTCTGAAACATAACTTTACTAGGCTAAGATGCAACAACTATCATTACATAACAGAAAGCTACAGATGTGTGTTACTGATGTTCCTTGTAATTCTGAAAACTCCATCATGCAGGTAATGTATAACTCCAAAAGAAGAATCAATTGAACAAAGAAAAAGCATATGGAATACAGATTTGACTGAGTCCCAAGAAGAACAGACATCACCCAACTACATTTATAATAGAGATCCACAGTCCCCACCACCACTACCACGCACCCAAATATATGATGGGAAATAGTTTGAATAAAGATGATTATGAAAGAAATCGTGGAACTTTATATTTACTTCGTATACCTTTGATCTAATCATAAAGTATCTCTTTCATCTGAAAACTCCATACCACCCAGTGATCAAAGAATCGGCCGAGTCGGATACGACTCGGCCGAGTCGTATCCGACTCGGCCCCCTCCGGTTTGACTCGGACCCCCGAGTCAGTCTAGGATCGCCGAGTCACCCGAGTCGGGTCCGAGTCGGACCCGATCCGGGTCGACTCGGCGCCCGTGTCGACCCGATCCTTCAATTAAAAAGGGCCTGCGTATGAGAGAGAGAGATCAGATCGATCTGATCTCTCTCTCTCACACGCTGCCCCCTCCCTCTCGCGTCCCCCCGCGTCGCCGTTGCCTCGCCGTCGCCGTTGCCTCGCCGTCGCAGGTAATTCTCTCTCCCTCTCTCTCCGTCTCTCTCTCTCCTGCTGTGTCTCTCTCTCTCTCACACGCTGCCCCCTCCCTCTCGCGTCCCCCCCGCGTCGCCCTAGCCGTCGCCGTCGCCTCGCCGTCGCAGGTAATTCTCTCTCCCTCTCTGTCTCCGTCTCTCTCTCCTACTGTGTCTCTCTCTCTCTCACACGCTGCTCCCTCCCTCTCGCGTCCCCCCCGCGTCGCCCTAGCCGTCGCCTCGCCGTCGCCGTCGCCTCGCCGTCGCAGGTAATTCTCTCTCCCTCTCTCTCCCTCTCTGTCTCCGTCTCTCTCTCTCTCTCCCGCTGTGTCTCTCTCTGTCGGACTCTCTCCCTCTCCCTCTCAGTCTCTCTCTCTCTCCCCTCTCCCTCTCTCTGTGCCTCTCTCTCCCTATCTGTCTCCGTCTCTCTCTCTCCTCCTCTGTGTCTCCCTCTCTCTCCCTCTTTGTCTCCGGCTCTCTCTCTGCCTCTCCCTCTCCCTCTCTGTCCCTCTCTCTCCCTCTGTCTCCGTCTCTCTCTGTCGGACTCTATCGCCGTCTCTCTCTCTCTCTCTCTCTCTCTCTCTCTCCTCTCAGTCTCTCCCTCTCCCTCTCTCTGTGACTCTCTCTCCGTCTCTCTCTCTCTCTCTCTCTCTCTCGGACTCTCTCTCCCTCTCAGTCTCTCCCCCTCTCCCTCTCTCTGTCTCTCTCTCTCTCTGTCCCTCTCTCCCTTTCTCTCCGTCTCTCTCTCCTCCTCTGTGTGACTGTGTCTCCCTCTCTCCCCTCTGTCTCCGTCTCTCTCTCCCTCTCTCTCTCTGTTCCTCTCCCCCCCCCCAAGTTTAATTTTGATACATGAATTTTGATATCTACAATTTTTTATGATTTGTCATGAATTTTTCATAATTTTTTTGGCGCTCTATGTAGCGTTTTGCGCGTATCGGCCGAGTCCGATCCGAGTCGCCGAGACCGATCCGTCTCGGTGCCGGCCGAGTCGGCGGCCGAGACCGAGACTTCGAACCATGATACCACCCACTCATCTTACTAATAGAGACTCAAATCACCCAGAGTCATCTCTCGCCAGCAGCAAACTCGAAATCGACCACACTGTTGGACCCACCGTACTTAAAGTTGTGTACCATTTGAAGTGTTTTTACATGGGACCCCTTATAAATAAATTAATTTGCACAATGAAGAATGACTTATGCTTAAACCCTCCAATATTAAACTTTAAAGTATAAAACTCAAAAGATACTTAATATATCCATCTAAATCAACCTTTTATATTAACACCCTAATAATACTTAGATATACAAAATTAAATGTAGGAAATAAAATTTAAAATTACCCTCGTTCTAAAAAAAAAAAATTAAACTTACCTTCCAAATACTATTTTTCGTGAAAGAATTTACTTCTCGCAAAAAGACGCTCTCCATAATCATGACCTTAATATAGAAATAAAAGTGTGTTGTAAAACCAATACTATATAATATTATTTTATATATACATTCTATGCAATGAAATACTCAATTTTGTGAATCTATTCATTTGTTTATTTTCACATTTACATGCATAATGGACATTTAATAAAGCTAAACTTGCCCAGTGTACACATCACAACATTCATTAAATCCCTTAGGAACTATACTCTTTCAATACTAAAATTTATTTCACTCCAAGTGCCATTTTAACACAATAGAAAAGCATCTTGGTAGTGGGCATATGAGGTTAAAATCCTCCTTGCAACAAGCTACGACCTTTTTTTCCAAAAAAAAAAAAATTCATTTCACTTGTACGTGCCAAAACTTCTCTATCTACCACACGAAACAACCATGCGTAACTGGAAATTACACATGTCAAACCATCTATGGAACTCACACCATCCGCAACCAGGAAAGAGAAAAGCATTAAACAAATATGTGGGCCCGCGTGTCCTACGTAATAAACAATTTTATGCAATTCACCCTTCCAAAGAAAGCTTCTACATCACAAGAAACCTAAAAGACACAACATTTTAAATAAATAAATGAAGTTTATTTTCCGCATCTATAAATGAATGTGCAAACCATAGTTTGACATCTCGGTATTGGTATTGGCCCTAAGATTTTGGTATCAAAATCGACAATATCAGATGTTTCATCTTGTCACATCCGCAATATCAGATGTTGATTCAGTTATATCAGATCATATCGGCAGTGACAATATCGGGCCAAAATAGTGGTATCATGCGATATTTCAAACATTGATTCTGTTAGAATAATATAGAGAAGAATATGAGAAAGCTTAATAGGCTCTCTCCTCTTTGAATCTTATTTATAGTAGATATAAGCATGTGATACATTGTGTCTAGACACCCACATATTTAGCATAATGTGATACATTATATCTAGACACATGACAACTCATAATTCTAACACTCCCCCTCAAGCTGAAGTATAGATGTCAATCATACCCAACTTGTTATAAAGACTAGTAAAATATCTTCTAAATAAAGTTTTTCTAAGCAAAAAAAAACTAAGAAACAAATACGAAATTGGTAATCTAATGCCCCACTGCTGAATATTTGATGTCGACATTGGAGTTGCCAATCCAACCAAATCTCCGTGCAAAAAGTTAAATATTCATCATTACTTCGAATACAAATAGAATTTTAGAGTTTTCAAAACTCAGTAGAAGAAAGCTTTTGAGAGATAGTAGGAGAGATTTTGAGAGATCCTCAAACTCTGTAGTAATAGATACCCGCAGTAGATGAAATCAATCAGCAACAATAGAGATCGGCAGGAGTAAAGAAAGTAGCCGGCAACACCATCTGATGATCCAACAGCAACGAAAGTTGATGGCAAAAGACAATAAAAGAGGCGATATTAGATGACGGCTAGGGTTTTGAAACTTGTTGAAGGAGGCTAATTTTTTTTTTATGGAGTTGACTTTTTTTCGTTTTACATGAACAGTACCGTAGCGGTACTAGTTCCTGTGGACAGTAATTTTTTTTGAAAAATCAAAATTCAAGATCGCATTAGATCTTAAAAAATAAATGAAAAAGAAAGATAAGAAGAAGAGATGAAGTAGATAGTTGGCGACTAAGGTTAAGGTTTTTTGTGGCGGCTAGGGTTTTGGTGGTGGCTAGGGTTTTGATGGTGGCTAGAGTTTTTTAAGAATGTGATGATGAAAGAGGAACTGCTCTGATACCATGTTAGAATAATATAGAGAAGAATATAAGAAAGCTTAATAGGTTCTCTCCTCTTTGAATTTTATTTATAGCATATATAAGCATGTGATATATTGTATCTAGATACCCACATATTTAGCATAATGTGATACATTAGAAGTTGAAAACTCACCCATTGGGTATGGGTCGGTCAATTTCATCAGATTTAGCTTATGATATGCTATAAAAATACATCTCTAAACACACACACACACACACACACACATATATATATAAACATGTATAAATAGATATAGATATGTTTATGCATGGCTACATATTATTATGAATAGAGACAGGCATATACATAACCGTGAATAAATATATATGTAAATGTGTATAAAAATAAGTAAACATAGGGGGTTTCTAGTGAGAATCGACATCAAAATAAGGTTTCTAGGAACTTTGCAATGGAGTGTCTTGTGGAATCAACTCTGTCCATTCATGTTGATCTATACACTTTAAATAGTCGAAAAATGAGAAATCAAGTGATTTACAGACCTTTTACTCATTCATAATATTAACTTTTTACGGCTAAAATATAGTCCATTTTGAAATAATTTGATGCATGAACAAAAATATTCAAAATAATTCATTTCCTGTATTTAGATTATTTAAAGGTGTAGATCAAGATGAACAGAGTGGATCGTCCATAGGAAGGCCACCACAAAGTTCCGCTAAATATTATTTTTAGCCGGTTCTCACTACAAAATTTTCACACAACTTTGGCTTGGGTTCGAGTTTTGTCTCAAGTTTTGCCAGGTTCGAATCAGGCAGGTTTTGAAGAAAATCAAAACCCATTTGATTGGTTTAGGGCTTATTGACTCCCCTCATACCAACAACTTTCGGCTGGTTTCAAGCAAGTATGGTTTGATGGCCCTATACCCCGAAACACCACTAAAGTCCACAAATAAATTTTGCATTTATACCCCCATAAATTAATGTCACAAAAAATTGAAGATGCCATTTCCTAATTTAGTATTTTACAAAAGAATCCTTGAAAGATACTTTAGCTTAAAGTTTAAATGGTTCTAAATTCAAAAATCTCTCTTTATAAAGCAAGGACCTGGACTATTTAAGAATGAATTCCATGCATATTATATGCACTGATGCACATCTCAACATTTGATTTATTTATTTCCTTACAATATTAAACTTTTTCTCCTTCCACGTGAATTGCCCGTGCATGAAAACTAGTATATAGAAACTTGCTCAAATTGAAGAGAGATGATAATTTGCATCTAGGTGTTAGGAAGGGTGGCCATGAAAAAAGTAAATGCAAAAGGAGGAGGTGCCAAGTAGAAAAGGAACGAGGTGCCAAGCAGAAAAGAAACGTAGAATAAAAATGAAGTTTCTCAGACAGTTGTGATGTTTTCCATGACATAAAGGTTGCTCCATCACCAAAGGACTTGCTTATTGAGGATGTACTCGACTGACTTGCTGGAAGAAAGTGGGATGCTTGGAGCTAAGCCTGCTTCCTATGCAGGCGAATATCAAATTGGATAAATATACTAGCCAGTGTTCAAAAAAACGCGTTATAACGCATTACGATAACTAACGCGAGGGAATCGTTACGAAACAGGTGTAAAAAATGCAAAAACCTATAACCTGGATTTTTTACACAGTAATGTACATTACGTTAAATACGTAACGCACAGTAACGTACGTTACTGTGCAAATCAAAAAAATATATAAAAAGGGTGTGAGGCCTTCTCGTTCTCGATCTAGGGCATCCCTGCGAACCCCAAAAAAAAACAAAGGGAGAAAAGAAAGAAGACGATGCCGTCGTCGATTCCGTGCCGCCGGTGGTTTCTCGCTGCCGTTCAACTTCCTCATTGTTAAGAAGAATAAGAAATAAAAGGAAAAAAGATGTATATCTGCGTTGTCGACCGCCGGCAGTGAGTCGTCGTCGCTCAGATCTCAGTCTCTAGCCCTCCGATCTCTCTCTAGCCCTCCGATCTCTCCCTCAGCTCTCTCCCCTGATCTTTCTATGTCACGATGTCTCTCTCACCTCTATCCCCCTCTCGATCTCTCTCTCTCTCAATCTCAGCTCTCTCCCCCTCCCCGTCTCTCCCTGTCTCTCTCTTTGATCTCTGGTTCTCTCTCCCACAGCTCTCTCCCTCCCGATCTCTCTCTCTCTCTGCACTCTCTCCCTCCCATTCTCTCTCTCTGTGTGTGCTCTCTCCCCAGAGAGATCAGAGGGGGAGAGAGCACAAAGAAAGAGAACGGGAGGGAGAGAGTGCAGAGAGAGAAAGATCGGGAGGGTGAGAGCTGTGGGTGAGAGAACCAGAGAGCAAAAAGAGAGACAGGGAGAGATGGGGAGGGGGAGAGAGCTGAGATCGAGAGAGAGAAAGGGATAGAGGTGAGGGAGAGAGATCGGGAGGGGGTTTTAAGGGGAGAGAGATTGAGAGATATTAAGGGGAGAGAGCAGAGATATATGAGAGATGGGGGAGATAATACAATTTAATTATCATGCTTTTAAATTCAATGCAGAGAATTATCATGCTTGTTTTTGCTAAATTAGCATGCTTATTAGTTGTTAATTCATAATTGTTATAATTCAATTTCAATTATCATGTTTGTTAGTTAATTGTTATAAACTTATAGTTCATTCTTGTTTGTGTAAATTGAATAACATGGTTAAAAATTTGGATCACGCACATGAATTTGCGGATCATATAGTCGGTGATCCTCCGAATGTGTTTTATTGTAAATTTTGCAAGCATAAAATAACTGTTGAAATCACTAGGCTTAAACATCACTTGGCTGGTACTAAAAAAGGCGTTAAAATTTATGCGCAAGCCCCATCCAATGCGAAGCAAGCTTGTAAAGACATGTTGGTCACGGAGGTGGAAAAGGAGTCAATAATCCGTGAGATTGGGAGGATGAGAGAATCACAGGAAGATGTGGTAAGACAAGAATTGCAAAGCGCTGCCGAAAGCAACTCCCAACCCCGAACTCTTGGGCCTATGAATAAATTTATCAATTTTGAAGCCCGTCAATCGATACTTGAGAACTCTTATAAAGAGGCAAGAGGGAAATGTGTAAGAAAAATTAGGAGATGCATCTATGCACTTAGGCTTCCATTTAATATCATTCAAACTCCTTATTGGAAGGAGATGATAGAAGAGGTCGGATCATTTGGGATAGGCTTGAAGCAACCATCCTCTTATGAGATAAGTACACGGGTACTTAAGGCTGAGGTAGAGGATATAGATAAGATTAAAGCGACACGCATGACGGCTTGAAAGCAATATGGATGCACGGTGTCAGATGGATGAACAGATAGGAAGAGTAGAAGTTTGATAAACTTTCTTGTGAATTCACCCGAGGATTTTTTTTTATAAGTCCATTGATGCGTCGAATCGATAAAGACCGGAGCTTTCTTGTGGGAGCAACTTGATAAGGTGGTGGAGGAGATTGGTGAGGAGCATGTTCTTCAAGTGATTACCGACAATCATGCATCTTATGTGAATATCGGTGCAAGACTTATGGACAAAAGAAAATGTCTTTATTGGACTCCTTGCGCTGCTCATTGCCTTTACTTGATGCTTGAAGATATAGGAAAGATGAAGATTCACACGGAGACTCTTAAGATGGCAAAGGGTATAACCCAATTCATATACAACCATGGTTGGATTCTTAATTTGTTTCGAGCACACACAAAGGGAAAGGAAATCCTAAGACCGGCCATTACACGATTTGCTACTTCCTTCTTGACTCTACGAAGGTTGTACCAATTAAGACAACCTTTGAGAAAGATGTTTGCATCCGAAGAATTCAATAGGAGCACTTAGACAAAAAAACCAAATGGAGTGAGAGTAAAAAGAGCGGTGATTTCTACTATAAGTTTTTGGGCCAAAGTTTTATTTTGCTTTAGCACCACACTTCCACTCGTATATGTTCTACGAGAGGTGGATTCGGATGTGAGGCCATCTATGCCTTTTCTTTATGATATGCTTGATACTGCAAAGGAGAAGATACGAGATGTGTGTGGTGACAGTAAGAGGAAGTACATGCCTTACTGGAATATGATTGACCAGAGGTGGACAGGTATGCTGCATAGACCTCTTCATGCGGCAGCGTACTTCCTAAACCCAAGATGTTTCTATAGCGAGAATTTTAGCAATGATGCTGAAGTAAGAAGAGACCTTCGTGAGTGCATGCAGCGCATGATCCCTGACATTCATGAGTATGCACAGGCTGATGTGGAGTTAGATAGTTACAAACAGAAGCTTGAAAATTTTGGAAGCCAGTTAGCTCAAATGACCTTGAATGCTCGTAGTCCAGGTATAATTCAATGAATATCTTTGATTCTTTCATTCTTTGTTTAGTCATGCGATGTCTAACGCTTAATCTTTTAGCTGCTTGGTGGGAGAGATTTGGAGATGAAGTTCCTACACTTCAAAAGTTCGCAGTTCGAATTCTCTCTTACCACTAGTGCTTCCGGATGTGAACGCAACTGGAACACTTTTGAGCAAGTAAGAAAAGTTAAAACTTACAACTTATAAGTTATAACTTTCTTTATAATAAATAAGAAATGACTTAATTTTAATAAATAAATTTGTTTGTTGAAGGTACATTCAAAGAAAAGATGTCGCTTGGAGCAATTACGTCTGCAATCCCTCGTTTATGTTATGTACAACATCAAGTTTCGAGAGAGGAATATTCGTAGGAGGCGATTGCATATTGATCCGATTTTGATAGAGGAGCCTCCTAGCGATTATGAGTGACTTGTAGAGACCGAAGAGCCATGTCTTATGAATGATATTGCGTGGCTAAATGAGGTAAGGGAAGATGAGGACAGAGATTTTCTAGATGTCACCGCACTTCGTAATGAAGGCACTAGCATTGCAGTTGATAATGAGTCTAGAGAAAAGAGACAAAGGGTAGATAGTTGTTTTTCTATGGACAAAGGGAAAGGACATGTCATTGATAATGTGGATGAGACCAGTGACGATATCGATCCGGAGGATGCTGAGTACATCTTAGAAGAGGATGATTTAGTCATAGTAGATGAGATTAGGGCATGATATTATTCCGGGATATTATGACTACTTTGTTTTGTATGACTATGACTTATGTTTGCGAACTTCTTTTGAAATTTGTTATGCTTGTGAACTTGTTATAACTTGTGAATGTGAAAAATTATTGCGATACTTCCTAAAATTTGTTGTGAGACTTGATAAATGTGTTATATATTTGTTTTGATTTTTTTATTTTTTAAATTATTTTTTATTTATTAAAATTCTTAAATATAGCATATAAATTTTTTTATTAAATAAATATTAAATCACGTAACCTACGTTATGTGTTACATTATAAACTATCTTAACATAACAAAAGAAAAACATTATCATTACGTTATCGTTATTTTGAACATTGATACTAGCGATCCCTCGAATAACCTAAGACGACATCAGAGATTAGCTCGGAAGTTGATATATCTTATATGTAATGTTTTTAAATATCGGATATTGGCAATATATCAGTCAGCAAAATTATATACCAGATACCGGGTGACATATCGCGATATAGTACTAAATACCGGACGCCATATCAGATGTCATACCAGAGGAAGAATATACATGTGATTGCCTACATAAATCATATGGATACTTAAAGCACGTTTAGGATCATAAACTTATAGGGGATGCTTACCTTTTATAGGATCTCCTCAAATTCATTACATGGCGATATATCGGATATTTTCATCTTAGATATCGACCGATATATCAGCCCATATCGGTTCAAAATGATATCCGGTAAAATTTTACACTAATCATATCATTTTGGATAAAATATTGATATCTCGGCCGATATACTAACATATCAGCAAAGATTTAAAACAGTGCTTATATGATCACACAGTAACTTGTCTACACGTCAACCATGCCATAGCTTAGTGCACAGAGGTTATGCAAGCACCATATGAATTTCATATGGAGGCACTAGATAGGATATTGAGACACCTAAAGGAGTTCCTGGAAGTTTCAAACAATTTCAGGATCTTAATATTTTTCATTTTTCAGATGGGTGATTAAGCTGGAGGTAAGTTATATTAATGGTTATCAAGGGCAAAGAATGGTGGACAAGTGCTCACCTTAATCGTTGCAACTACTCTATCCCAGAATGAATAGCATATCCCAGCTGTCCTGGCCCAGAAGACCTTGTTGAAACAATTAGAAAAACTAACTACATTTATGTAGAAATGTTCTGTACACTACTAATTTATCAGCCAAAAATACTAGTGGCAATTCTCTCATCGACGAATAAGGGGAGCAGGTGAAGTTGAGGCAAAAGCATCCTTTAACTCGCCATCCATGGGATCTACAAATGAACAGCTATAACGCTCTATAAGCTTAAACAACATCCAAGTGTCTTTGATAAGTCAAATAAATACACCAAATGTCCTGACAATATTACCTAAATAGTTGATATATATAACAAAACTAATGAATTTCACCAAATGTCCGGCCCAAAACCTAGATATTTGAGCTCATATGAAATCCCAGGGCACTTAGTGACGGTTGAAATTTCTAGTTTAATGGCATTTAATTCAAGTAAAACTAAAGTTCCAAATTTTATACAAGCTCAAAATGCAAATTAAGATTTAAACTAATTTTATGTGCAAATTATTTAAATTATAGGAAATTTTGCCTATATCTTCACTTTGTTGGATTATTTAATGACAGAAAAGGAAGGACAGTTCTTGCTTTTTTCCTTCCTTAATCTTATTCTCAACTGAAACCAAATGAAATCAGAAGTTAATCCATTAATAACAAAAAAGTTGTGTTAGATTTAATTCATATTATCTTTTCAAATCTTATGCTAAGCGCAAGCATATTATGAACTTACATTGCAGCTATGAATTTTGTTGGTGCAAAAAGTTTCAGTGCCCCAGCTATAATAAAGTCTAGTATACGCACCCAGTGGTTATTGCATTTTTGTTAGAGGTGACAAGGAGAAGGAGAAACAAGAAACAAATGTGGTGGCAAGGTCGCATGCCTAAGCAAAGTATAGAACTATGAAATAAAATACATGTAGAATGTGGGTAAATTCTTTTTTACAAGAAAAGGATTCAGGACTATGTGCTATGGAGATGATTTGTGATTAACAAACATCCATGTATATTGACAATCTAGTTTTACATGAAAGAAGAAAACATAAAGAAGTGGATTACAATTTCATACAAGATATATATAATGATGGAGAAAAAATGACTACTACATATGCAAAATCTGTATGTCAGTTAAGTAAAATGATTACCAAAGTCTTAGGAAGGGGTTGTTGATTAATCTTTGGACAAGTCGGACACGATTGATATCTACGGTCCAACTTGAGGTTCATTTCTATGTATGTCGTAAATAATATGATGATTAAGGAAGCTGATCTCACATTAACCTGGCTATCTTTCCTCTCAAAAATCTCTATATTTTCTGTTCATTTCTCTCTATTACCTCATCTTCTTCTTATGAAACCTTACAGCAACAAAGAAGGAAAGCAAGAAAATCAGATAACAATGTGAATACAAGGTCCACACTGGAACCAGGCCATCAAGGAGAAATAGGGCGTCCGAGTTGGTAAGTTGATAGCAGTAAGAAATGAGATTAAGCCTGTTCTATAAGAGGACAAGAAGTAATCATGTAAAAGAGTGAGATTAAATCTGAAAGTGAAAATTTAAAACTGGAGGTTGTCATTTCATTTCTATGCATGTTGTAACTAATATGATGATTAAATAAGGAAGCTGGTCTCACATTGACCTAGCTATCTTTCCTCTCAAAACCACAATTTTTCGACCTTATTCTTTATATTTTATCTATTCATTTCTCTCTATTACTTTCTTATTAAACCTTACAACAACAAAGAAAGCAAGCAAGAAAATCAGAAAATAATGTGAGGCAAGCTCCACACTAGAGCCAGACCATCAAAGACAAATAGGGTGTCCGAGTCAGTAAGTTGATAGTAGTGAGAAATGAGATTTAGCCCTTTCTGTTAAAAGATGACAAGAAGTAATCTTGTAAAGGGTGGGATTAAATCTGAAAGTGAAGATTTAAACAGTTCAGCCTCATGTTTAATGATATAAAGTGGCCTATCAACTGAATGAACAATAGAAAATCCACTCTGCACTAGATTGTTTTATGATTTCTCTTTGCACTAGATTGCATGAGGTACTGGTTTTAGTATTCACGGCGACGATGATCATTCCCAGAAGTAAGTGGTTTAGTCCTCATGAAATAGTGAGATCCTAGGAAAGAAATTAAAGAATAAGATTTGCATTTGACTCTATTTTATCATTTTTATGACAGCAATGCCTAATTATGTTCAATGATAGACTTTATTACTTAAATCTTCCCGTCAGCCATAAGCATGTTCTAGTATCAGAATTAAAATAAAATAAAAGCAGTAATCACACATCTTGCTGGACAATTTCATCAGTACAAATGCCTTGAAAATTGCATTTTTACCTGTAAGCTCATCCCCTTGGAATTTTCTGATGCTCTTCGTGCCCGATTACTATGCAAGTCCTCAGGCTGATCCCCAGTGCTCCCTTTCTGCCCGCCTGCCTTGTGTTTGGCACCATGAGCACTCTTGTTAGGCATTTCTTTCTCAAAATTGCCAATGTCACTATGCTCTTTATTTATGCCCCAAAGAGGGGAGATTTCTTCAACATTTGCATCAAACCTTGAAGAAATTCCAGCTGCAAATGGAGAAATTGCAGGTCCAGGGGCTGGTTGCTTAGGTGTCGATGATATAGGTGATCCTGAGAGCATTCCTTTAGCAGTTCTATATGAAGATGTCCCCGGTTTGCTAACAGATTTAGCTAGGCATGCATTGGAAACTGAAGCAAAGAAACGAAGGTTGCAATTGGGATGATGAATCACTAATAATTATCACTTGTACAAACCAACAAGCTAAGAATCATGATCTTCCCACCTTGATTTGAATCAACTTTTTGCTTCTTAAAGAAAGGTTCCTTCTTTTGTTTCCAACCCATCCTCCGCATATTACCTATAAGGGAAAGAAATAGAGTTACATATTTAACAAAGCCGGAAAGCTTAAATGAAAAAGGCAATTCAATAAATCAGAAGACCTTATCAACTATGAGAAAATTTCCAGTCAAGTGATCTCCAGAAAAACAGTAGTTGTGATCAAAATGAAATAGTCTTAAAAGCTTACAACAAATCAGAAGAACTTGAAATAGTCTAAAGTTTCAGTCAAGAGATGACCAAAAATCACGTATGATCAAGATGAAATAATCTCACTCCTCTGAATCATAATAAACCTAATTTCTCAATGCCTCCCAAATCCCATGCCAATGTTAATAAATTGAATACCTACCCAATTCATGGCAATTTCTCATCTAAGTTTATCCAGCATTTCACTTGATGGTTTCCCTTGTTTGTTCATTTAGACAGCTAGCCCATGTATTCATTGCAAAACTTCAAAAAAGTATCATGTACCATTAACATTATGAAGATATTTTTCTTTCAAGTTATTTTCATCTTCCCATGAACCATCTTATCACTATTCCACATTTAGGCATAGTCACAAATTCAGCATCCATGAATAATTCAGCAAGTATCAAAAGTCTCGAGTTTGGAAGATCAGAAAAATTAGGAAAATAATTGGCAACTACTCAGCCTTGCATTCAGGAGAGGACAGATAACTATTGTTATCCCTATTTTAAATACCGTCCGAGTCAGCCGAGATATCTTTTTTTCCTGCTGCCGATACGATATAGAAAAATCGTTCGCCATATCATTTGCAGCAAAAAACGGCCGATATTTAAAATATCGGCGGATAAATCCCCTGATATCGGGCGGTAAATCACCCGAAATATCACCCAATGTGAAATAACTTATTTATTGTTATCGGCGGATAAATCCCCTGATATCGGGCGGTAAATCACCCAAAATATCACCCTATGTGAAATAACTTATTTATTGCACAACTGCATGCAAATGTACATTGTTTTTTTACTATCTTTGCATGCATATTACATCATTTTTATTAGGTAGATGATATCTATGACACTAAACCAACTTTTAGTTATCAACATTTCATTATATATAGTGTCCAACATGAACACCCGATATGCACGTGTATCCCCTATATCTCCCCCGATATCCGATATCCGATATGAAAAAACCTCATCCGATACGATCCCGATATCCGATATTTAAACCCTTGATTGTTATTAGTTATTAATCTTTTATATCTATGGTGCCACAAAGTTGTCAATGTAGTAGAGCAGTAAGTGCAGAGAATTCCCGCTCAAACACAGGTTCTAACCCCAGGATCAATTTTAAATTTAATTGTTCAGATAATTTCTAGATGAAAATCAAGTAACTTCCATAAAAAGTTTCAGAACTAATGTCAAAATATCCCTAACGGCCAAACAATTTGCAAACCAGAAAATTAAATGCGAACAAGTTTGTTTTACCTCCTGTTAGCGAATTATTTGCAAAATTTTAGAAAAATTAGTGAATTTCGTTACATGTGTTTAAGTGAATTACTTCACTAACTGTTGTTGTCGAAAGTGAAAGCGGGAGCAAACCAGGCAGGCAAGGAGAATTTAGGCTTTGGTGGCAAAGAGCGTCAAGTATTTTTTTTGAAAAAAATAACAAAAACAAAAGAAAAAAAATTAAGAAATTAAGAAATTTCATAATTAATAAAAAAAATTAGAAACTAACACTAAAATCTTAAAGATATCATTAAGCATCAACACAAAAAAGATGATACATACAATATTAAAATCTTCTAAACCTTGAAGCAAGGCTTAAGCGTACCATAGCGGGAAGCGGTGCTTACGCTGGTTTTTACAACAATGTCACTAACAGATGGCTAGTAGATGCATAGATGGCCTTAGAAATTTCACACACCAATGCATTTTTAATATGTGGAAACTAATTATTCTGCATCTGTGACCCTCTAATGTGCTATGATATGTAGGAAACTTCCCCTAACCAAAATGTGACATTCCAGCATAGCTAGATACGATAATGTTTCCATCTGTGTCCGACACTTACAAATATGTAAAGAATTATTCACATAAAAACTATATATCAAATAAAGTATGCTAGGCCTTTTTTGGCAAAAGCTTATTGTTGTTGTAGATCACCTTAGTATTTTAGATTCTTTTGTTAACATCCTAATGCATGTATTTAAGTTAAATATGAATTTAGTAAAATAATATACACATACGTAGTTGTGTCCTCGTGCCACGATTCAAGAAAATTGCCATGTTCGACACCTTATGTCCATGTCGAAGTAGGACACTCATATCTGCGTTTGTAAATCATAGTGATGGGGATCAACAGGCACTAGAAGAGAAAAAGAGAGCTTCTTTCTTGATATTTAGGGTTTTAATTGTTAGTTTTTGAGTTCAATTATTATCTAAGGTCACTAGGTAGTTATATAAATTTTGGGATTTATCTGTAATTTTTTAGGCTGCTTAGAGCCTTTTTCTAGTAGAGGTATTTTTCTGTAGTTTTTTTATTTTGACCTTATATATGTTAATATTAGGATTGCCAGTTGAAAAGTTTAGAATATATTGATTTTTAATGATTAATGGGTGCTATTGAAGCTTTCCTCCACGGGTTTTATTTTATGTGTGATGCAGTAATGGATGTGAATCCATCTTTGGTGTGATCTCGAATCTCGGGTGTGAAGCCTCTCACAAAATAGTGTAAAACCTTCCTAACTTTCATCTTTCCTTTTAATTTTTTATTTTGTTTTCGTAGCAAAACCCTAGACAATAAATAAGTCCACATATTTGCACTTATTTGAGCACTTATTGAAGTCTAAATCCTTTGTTTAGTTGCTGTCCACATCTGTCAGTATCTGAATCTGGATCAAAATACCCACATTTTGATGTTATCTGATGTTCACAAAAGAGCCCTAAATCAGTACCCTGACCCTCCACTACATTTAGAAACCCTTACAACTCGATTTCATCACAACCCATCCAAAAGCCCTCAAATTCGCTGATGCACAGATTTGAAGCAAAGGAAAGAAATTCAGTTTCTTGTTATCCTGAGTCACATAGCTAATGTGTTATCTTTCTTTCATGTATTCTCCTATATGCAGGTATTAAGGTTGAAATTTACAATTCTGAATTCATACTCCTTTGGTAGTGATGTCAACACCCCTAGAAATGAAAATTTATCTTATCTCATCAAATGTAATGCAAAATCTTTGTTTCCAGTGCTAGCGCTCAATGAGTCAAAATATCAAGCAAAGCAATCACAAGTGCGTAGATAATGAAAGTGGAGACAGAAAAAACACTCTGGGAAAGATAGTGTATAAACTTCCATATTGAGAGCATTTGACTGCAGTTTTTCAAATTTTATAGTCATGTGCATCTAGGGCAATGCGCTTGGGTTGTGGAGGAAGGATAAGAGATAAGTGTGACCAAAATAATATAAGAATGAGAATTTGAAAAGCCAACACAGAGAAAAACATGAATCTTTTGATCAGAACAAATAGTTAACATGAGTATAGACAACTAAGCCAGCAAAAAAAAAGTGAACCAATGCTGATTTTGGTTCTCAAGCAATCTGATAAATGTGAGCTTATGCACACAAAATTTAATTTAAGATGGATAACTACTAATTACTAGACCATGCCAATGATAATCTACGCAGAACATCGAAGACAAATGTGCACATTAAAAAGTGTGAGAGGTCATTGCTTACAGCTTGCAGCACAGCGACATCCACGCTAGAATACAACAGGCTAGAACAATTGATTTTTATATAAAAAATAGAACATAAGGGGGGACTATTAAAACATCATTTGGAGTTCATACAACCACTTCATCAAACACAAGGAATTGAAAACTGCAATGCAAGATATCTTAATCTAGTTATAATAAAGAGATTTAAACAGAATCAGGTTTTACATCAGGAACCACTTAACAGTTAAATAGCACAGTTTCCATTTGAAAGCACTACACAGGAAGGAACTAAAGTTAACATGTTAACCAGCGAAGAAGAGAGATGCATACCCTCAACTCCAGCTGCAGCCATCTTTTTGACCTGATTCTTCATAGATGGATTTGTAGGATCCAACACAATTGATCTGTAACAAGAACAAATCAGTTAAAATGTATAAAACTTTGAGAACCTGACATAGATTTAGGTGAACATTATATAATAAAAAATATTATAAATTTATTGATCAGTCATGTTTAGTTATCAATTGTTGAGGATTTTTTTTTCTTTTTAGGAATTAATTCTCAAAGACTTTGGCAAGTTATGTTGTGACTTATGATGTCCACCTAGGTCCCAGCGATATAGACATGATGATATGGACAGGATGACATCAGAAATGTGTCCCCGCGCGCGCGCGCGCGCGCGTGTGTGTGTGTGTGTGTGTGTGTGTCTTAATTGGTCTCGGGAGTTTGCCTAACTCCTTGAAGTAGGGTTTAACACCTTTACCACCATGAGTTGCACCAATTTTCTAATTTCATAATGTGAGTGGAGTAGAGATTTAAATAACCATGGTTAAAGCAAAAGTTTGGAATAAAAAAAACATCAAATTGGAACTGCTAGCATGTAGTTTTTGTGGAGAATTGGATGCTTTTATTTTTCAGCTTCCCCAGGTGCTCAAGGATGAAAGGATAAATTATTTGGAATATGCAAAACAGGCAAGTTGATTCATTTGCATGAACATTCTGAGATCTAGAAACATTGAGCACTATGCATTAGAGTGGTTGGGTAGAATGAATATATCATGTTTGGCTGCCCCATGGCTGGATGCGAGAAGTCGCTAAAGGGGATGGAACTACATTGCATCTGGAAGAGTACATTGGAAGCATTCTAGATACATTGTGGTGAAGCTTGGATAAATCAACAATTGCCTTGCACCAGTAGGATGTGAAAATAGATGAAGATGGAAAGTTGATTCTTCTGGTATCATGAAATTGAGGATGCAAGGATAGCTATCAGATAATTATTCTAAAGTGGATTGGTACAATGTGGTCTTTGTATCAGATATCAGTCCAAAATTCAGTTATTTCCTATATAAAGTTGTGTAGGATAGATTTGGGAAGTTGTATGTGATACTTGTTCCATGAAGAAGAATGTGTCTCGAGTCTTTCAAGCGTACGAAGACATGTTCGCTTTACATCAAGATGATAAGAATTTGGAAGACTACTAAAGCAGCTCCAAAAGTATGATAAATGAACTCATGTACTGTAATGCTATTGAAGTTCTTACGAAGTGCGAAGAATTATTTGCAAGTTTGTTCCAGCCTCCTAAGTTCGGATCTCAAACCACTGACAACCTCTGGGAGATGAGTGAAGGAGGTTCCCTCATATAATTTTCACGACTTTAGGCTTCAGAATCCTGCCACGCCTTTCGATCTGTCTCTTGTTGAGCTACCTTGGTCCTTTCAACTTATAGAGGTACTACTTCTCAAGGTCATGGTACATTTTCTCGTGCATGGTACATTAACACACTTAATAGATTTCCTTATGTAAAAAAATTATTATTCCTAACACCCTTGATTGATTTTTCAAATTATTTAACCATAACTAATAAAAAAAAATTATGACCATTATGTTAACTATTAAAAATAAAATACACAAAAAAGTTCCAAAGTTAACTAATTAATTTTTTTAACAACTTTTGGGGCTATAAATTAATTTTATGAAAAGAATTAATAAAAAATCTAGTAATTGACAGTTATTTTTTTTAAACATTTTCTATGAAGGAGTCATCATAAATTTCATTAACTAATAAAATTTATTTTCCAAAATATTGTTTATTTGGAAACTTCTTCTACCGCCTTCCTCTTCTTTTTTTTCCCTTCTCCTACAACCTTAGCGTCCCTCCTCCCTCACTCAACTCGTGCCAAAAATCAAAATGAATTATATATCTTCAAACTTCAAATCTCAAATCAATGATAAATGTTTAACAAGAATTTAAATCAAAGAAATTCACCTTCAACCCATGGCCATGGCAGCATAGCTCAGCCAATAGCCATGGTTCAAGTTCCATACCCCTCGAACCAAATCTGGTCCATGGCCATGGGTTCGTGTTCTATGGCGTAGAGCTCAGATCAAATTCTGGGTATGAGCTCAATGAACATGGTTTGAGCTTTATGGCCATGGAGCTCAAATCCATGGCCGAAAGAGTTTTTCTTATACCGTTTCAATTAATCTAGAGTACAAAGGAGTCGAGGTTTTTTATGAAAATATAAAAAATCAAAATTCTTTTTAAAAATTGTCGTTATCAGTGTTTGGATGTTATTTGTCCATTGCTAAATTCATGGTATTTTTTGAACAAAATAATTACGGTAGTTTTCAGAAAGAACTCCAAAAGTTCATGTAGTTTCTTAAAATGTACCCTTTTTAGTAAAGTATATGTATGCACTTTATATGTATCTGATGTATGCATATACATTATGTACATGCATACCAATGTACATAACATAAATACAGGCACATGAGTTGGCACGCTACCATTTGTGCTACTCAGGTGATGGGAAGCACCTCGGTTGCGTATCTAGCCATGGCACTTTTAAGAAGATGGTACTTCCAAGCCTAAATTTTTGGAGATTACAACATCTACTTTACGAATTGAGTTAAAATTTTAATTATCAGAACAAAATGATAGTCTATAAGTAAAATAAATCTCTCCTGTTGCATTAGCTAGATAAAGAAAAGAAATTGATGGTTGGGATGTTAGGAAAGTTGAAATCATGGTTTAAATCTAGGTATCGGTATCAGCCAATAACTTTTGGTATCAATATCGACCATCAATATTGGTGATATCAGCCATATTACCAGCCGATATTAAATGGCTAACATTGTAACAGATACCTTAAAACACAATACAAAATTGCCGATGGAATCAGCTGATATTTGAAACCATGGTTGAAGTTGACCTTCATCAATTACTTAAAGTGCCAATAAGATATATAAGACATCCTTGACACTGAGATAGTCTTACAAGGAATTTGTTAATAATTTATGGTTCAAAAAGATATTCATATCATTCAGTTGAAGTAGGTCATATTATTTAAATTAAGTGACTAAAAAATTCAGAATTTGAACAGGTTAGATGGACATGCGCATGGTATATAGGAAAGAAATATAAAACAAGGACACATTAATATGATAAACTTTAAAATATATATGATATAAATGTAGTAGGATGTATGATAATATGTATGTTAAACAAAAGTTATAGATTAGCTTACCAACATCTGGTGATTATTTTTTTAGCCATTAATGTATTTAAAATGATTAAAAGAACTCATTTTCAGCTGATGGCTGACCCATCACATTATTGATGAAAAATTATATGGCTCGGTTGTAGTCAGCATGTCAATGTGAGCGTAACACCCTTTGCCCCCCCCCCCCCCCCCCCCCACACACACACACACAACGGGCCCTTAAGTTAGTCTTTCTTTGGTCTTAAGCTGAGGTTTTAATATAATTGGATGTGTTTTCTCACTAGTAATTAAGTTATGAGATAATGAATGAAAGCAGAGTTTATGATTTGATCTGGTTATGCCCCTATTTTGTGGTGTGAGGCCATCAATTCACATGTGGGGTGAAGCCATCTTCTTTTATCATTTATTCTTTTGCTCTCCTATTATTTTTTGCTTCCGCCTATGTCTTTGTTCCTCATCATATGGTATTAGAGCAAGTTCACACATTGAGTAGCAAGTCAGAGCCAAAGAGATTTATCAATCTCTACATCAATCTTCTGTAGATCTAAGACAATGAGATTTTGAAGAAAAATCTTAAGAGATGAATATCAGCATACACGGCACTGAGAGATGGTTATGAGGACTGAAGCAATAGATGCCCGACTATACGAGGTAAAAGTCGATGGAAATGCTTGCCGCTTAAAGAAACGATCCACGAACCCAAGCTGGATCTCGAGCCAAAGCAAGAATTTGCCCCAGATTCCAAGCCTGAGCCAAAGCTTATCCCATCAGCAACGTCACCTTGCTTGCAACATCTTCAACAAAAAATCACCAAGGATGTTAAGTCATGATCAGCATCAAAGACGTCGCTGAACCAGCCTCATGAGTTAATGGTTTGATATTCACCTTCCTCATCCCAGTCATTGCTTCATCTTCAAATTGTCACCCGAAGATTTTGACCCCGCCATGTCTTTTTGACGATGATGTCAAATTTAAGAGGGGCATTTGATGCAGGAAAAATCAAATTTAAGCCGGTTAAGGATAGGAGAAGTTATCATCGGGTGTTACACCTCACAACTTCGGGTTTAGTAATTCGCATCAACATTGAATCATGGCTCAAAGTCCGGTCTCGCCGCCGACTTAGCGGGCACTGAGACACATCGATCGCAGCCTCTCAGATTGGTCTCGGGTGATATGCGCAAAACGCTACATAAAAAGCTCAAAAATTCCAAAAGAATCACGATAAATCTTTAAAATATGTATAGATATCAATATTTATGTATCGCATGTCTAAAACAAATCATCTAACGCCTCAACATAAAGAGAGGGTGAGACTCAGTCTTAGTCTCTCTGTCTCACTCACTCTCTCTGTCTCTGTCTCACTCACTATTTGTCTCACTCTCTCTCCCTTTCTGTGTGTCCACTGTCCCGATCTCTCTCTCTCCCCCTCTATCCCGATCTCCGATCTCTGAGCGAGAGATCGGGACAGAGAGGGAGAGGGGGAGAGAGAGAAAGAGAGACATAGGGAGAGAGGTGAGACAGAGAGAAACAGAGATCATCCACGAGAGGGAGAGAGACAAAGGGATGGAGAAAAAAAGACAGAGGGATGGAGATCGGGAGAGAGATTGGCGACGACGGGGAGGCGGGCGGGCAAGCCCTAGATCCAGATCGGGTAAGTTTGGTTCATTTTTTTCTTTTTTTCCTTTTTATAAACCGACTCGGGGCTAACTTGGCCGAGTCAACCCGAGTCGTATCGGAACTCAGTCGAGTCGATCGAGTCATATCCGAGTCGGACTATTTCCTCCACAAAGATCGACTAGCGTCTCGTTCTTAAATCGGTGGTGGCCATTCCGGAGACTACTCGGCTGAGTCAGGAGAGACTCGGCCGAGATTTTGAACCCTGCATTGAATCCCACCCATAGTAATTCTCATCAATTTTTGGAATTATTGTAGCAATGAGGCTACTATAGAAGCCACGGGTATTATAGCATATTAGGTTATGATTTCATATTATGATTTTAATTCCTTTGGTTCTAAATTAGGAAAGATATCTTCTAATTATTTTTCAAATCTTTTAGATTCATTTACGGTAAATTGTTTAGGAAACAAATCTCTTTAGTTTAGTTAGGCCCTAAGTCAATTTTTGTTTAGCCTTAAATAAGGATTTTAATATAACTAGGCATGTTTTCTTTACATGACATCAGGTTCTGAGAGTATGAATAAATGAACCGTATATGATTTGATTTTGCTATGGTATGATGCCATTTTTCCTGGAGGTGTGACAATTTTTTTCTTGATGTGAGGCCATCGTCTTCTTTGATACCTAATGATATGTTCTCTGTAAGTGGAAGTCCACGTGTGGTGTGAAGTCATCTTCTTTTATCCTTTATTCTTTTTTCCTCTATATTTTTTTTGCTTCCGCTTGTGTGCTCTATTCCCCACTGATGCATTTACTCAAGATTTTTGAATCGTAGGATTGAATCTAAATAAGAGCTTTGGTTTGGCATTAGGCTTTTATTTTTGACTCACAAGAAAATTATATGAAACCCAATACAAGCCAAAACTCTATTTAGATTTAATCATGCAACTCAAACTCTTGACCCAATGCACCCCTAATCTTGTCATGCATCACAGTAGAAAGCAAAGTGGCACAACCAAGTAATTTGTCCTCTAAATATTGGACAATAAAGCAATTGAAACAAATGAAACTCACATACTAAGTTCCAAACAAGAAAGCAGATACTATCCAATTATAAAAACGTACTGTCGAGATTTATGCTGGCGCTCAGCCTCCTCAGAACGCTTTTTTACATGCTTCTTCGTAGACTCATCTAGAGTTCGGAGCACATTCAACTTACGCCAAGCAGAGCCACATTCGACTAGCAATCCATCTCCACCCTCTCCACTTTGATGTTCCTCATAAATATCACACAGATCATCTCGTGACCATGTAAATCCAAACTCCTTACCACCAACATCTATAACCTGATTAATGCAAAGGAATATGTTGTAATTTATCAGAAGAAATAAAGGTCGCCAACAAAATCAACACATGAGGATAATAAGTATATGCAGTCGAGAACATTAATTTACCTGATACCTATACAGAAAAGTGTGGCTCGTACAAAATCTATGGGATTCTTGAGATGTTTGTCACGAGAAAATTATGAAGAAAGAATCAATTGTGTTGCACTCAATATTGCAAACCAGGTGGTCCTTTCAGCTACAGTGACAGGTCCCATCATAAAATGTGCAAAATAAAACTCGTTGATGCCCATTAGTAAGACTAACCCACTTTTTGTTATCTTTCTGGTTAACTCAAGTAATCTTTCTATTCATGCTAAAAGAAAGATAAATGTTTAGAATAGTTAGGTTGGCACCCTACTCCAACTGATCCTGTAAATCAACACATTCATTCAGCCAGCAGACAATGTCGAGATGCATTGATAAATTGATATGACCTCACACGGTACAGAGGAAGCAAATCATTTGAAATGAACAATAGTATCTTTGAAGTATAAAGAGAGAAATAACCCACCAACCCCACCCCCAACACCATTCATGTTTTTAGCAGACTCAAAGAACCAGACAAACTATTTACATAAGCCTAATATCTTTGAACATGTGCGGGACTCGCGGGAGTGCTTGACAAACAATGAAAATACTGTTTAGAGCAACTGAACATCCCTGTCAAAACTGTGCATTATTAGCTAACCACTAGAAGCCACATTGATAATGTAAAAGATTGAAACCAGGGCTTGAATTACCACCTGATTGCATTGTACATCAACAATATCTTATCAGGTTCTAAGCTACCTGAATCGATATCAGCCTAATAAATGGGTTGATATTGCCGATATTGGTGACCAATATTGTCGATATAATGATATTGATGATAATCATCGGTCGAAACTGATACCAACACCGAGATTCTAAAGCTTGAAATGATATCAACCCTCTAAAGTCAGCTGATAATGTCGAATTAGATGGCCATTGGCTGATATTGCTGATATTGATGATAACAATATTATAAACCATTAGCCAAAGCCGATACCAACACTGAGGTTTTAAACTTCGACTGAAACCTCAACATTATTATCCACACAACAATACAAACCTAGTGTTACCTTCAATCATTATAAACCTTAATATCACATGGACTTTTGCATCTTAGACCACTTTAAGTTCCATTCTATGAACTTTTGATAAAACAGTTGAAAAGTTTAAACTTATAATGACATGATATTACCATTAGAGAATCCCACAAGGATATAACAACCAAAAATTCCAAGAAAAAGAGTGAAAATGATATTACAAATATAATAACATTTATAGATATCTATGATACTACGTCTGGAAAGAAGATATTTAAATAAGTATTCATGGTATAAAAAATAATCATTCTACGAAGTTAACATGTAAAAAGTAACATTCATAAACATCAGGTTGGGCAAAAGGCAGTAATCAAACACCTAGGGTCTCAAGTGTGTACAAGTCCTTTGGTAAACAAATGGAACACACTGGTTAATGCAACTGAACATTCCTATAAAAACTATAACTCTTATTGAACCATCAGAATCCCCATAGAATGGTTTGGTCTCATAAAAAGGGTTGATATCTTAAGTACTCAAAACTAAGTCAATCCTAAAAAAATTATGAAAAGAACGCCTACAAGATATCATCAATATCATCTTGACAACGTACCAGATTGAAACCATATCAAATTATCCTACAACATGGACATGATGATATGACACTAGAATATGTAAATAATAAAGAAAGAAGGCATACATATTATACATATACATACATACATACATAGACATGTCTGTGCACCTAAAATATGCGATACATTTCTAATAATACAATAATATAAAATGATTACAACCAACCATGCACACTTTTCAAAGGGAATAGACAACTTTTATTTAGAGTACCTCAATGTATCTCACTTCTTAGATTGCACCACAACTAAACTTATCATAGTTTTATTGTATAATTCAATATGTTATTGGCCTTTTTCCACTCAAATATGGTCTTGATACATAAATGAAATAAATAAACATCACAAACATGTACACAAAACAACGTATAAGAAATGTAGGACATGTGTCCAAGAAATGTCCAACAAGTGCCGAGAATTAAAAATATAGCATATAACTTAATGACAAGTTTGAGTAGCGTCTAGCAAGTGGCCCCACGGAGTGTCCAAGAAATGCACCTAAAATTTTGAAAATATTTCACAATCCATCAGGTTTTTAAACACAAAATTCTTTCAAAAAAGGAGGGAATCATAACAAGGCAAGATGATATGATTTACCTCTGGTTGCAAAGGAATTGGGGCTACATTTCTTTTCAATCTCCATTTCAAAGTTCCTATTCCCATGCGTTTCCATGCCATTTCATTTCTCGAGGTCTCAAATAAAAAAAATGGACAAATTCCTTTTAAGAACACAATAATAGGGATAATGGTAACCACACTACTAACTACCTGATTTTCATTTATTAATTCATAGTAACAGAGAACTATCAGAAATACAGGTCCAACATTTGTCGGCATTTCTGACACAGCTACGAATTCATGATTGAAATATTAGTGCTATATGGGTTAACTTCAATCTTTATAAATCCTAAAAAGTGACATCAAACTAGTCATAGCATCATAGGAACTATCACATGGCCTTTTATATCTTACCAATTAAGTTCTGCTCCCTCATAGTTTTCGTGAAATGGTTGAAAGGACTACAACTTTAAATGACATGAATATTATTCAAATGAACAACCACCAAATAAACTAGTTAAAAAATAAAAGTCAGATCACAAAATATAATAATAACTATGTTCACTATCCAATCACTATCTTTCAAGATAAGAAAATATTATTCTATCAAGTTAACATGTAAAATGCTCAATTACAAGGTTCAACTTGGGCACATGGCAGTCAGAATGCGTCTAGGTTCTCTATGGCACATGCTCCTAGACCATGAGCGTCACAAACACTTAGTAGAAACACTTGCATGTTTGAGCTTGAGGTAAACTTGAGAGCTATGAATAAAATAAAAGAATTAAGACACGTGTAATGTAACCAAATTTGATATGAAACAAATAGAAGCATGTGAGCAAAAACAATGCTTTAAAATCAAAAGTGATGATAGTAGATGATAGGAAAGGTGAAATATGAAGGATATGAATAAGGTACATGTATAGTCCAATGACTCCAATATATGATGTCATGTGCCTTAAGGACAACCATCAGTGGAAAGGTTTATTGGGTATGGTTTAAGTGGTGTAATTGATGGGATAGACTTCTGGCAAAATAAATACATAGGTGTATTTGTACAAACACATATCCTTTAGTCATTTAAAATTTCATTTCTAACAGCATCTGTCTTCAAATGATGATGAAATATTATATTCATCGATTATCAGTAAATATGCCGTTGATTATGATATCCATGCTCGATTGATGATGGATATTAGACCTCGATACTTCTGGCTACATTTACCCTAAATCAAAAGATGTCCAAAGACTCAAGTAAAACTCCAATCAGATAATTTTTAAGGCATGATAAATGGTGGATACGTAGCTATCACCTGATCAAAATGGATTTCATTCAGAAAAAAAACTCCTGGATTTCAAAAGCGGATAAGCTGCTAAGGATATAGTGATGAGCTGGAAAGAGAATGAACGTAGCGATGTTAAGCATGGTCCATATAAATTATAAGGGTACTCAACTCATTTTGACTGCCAAACGTTGAGGGAGGTAAATAAAGGTGAAAGGGTCAGATACATATTATAACACAAAAATTATAGAACCATAAGGTTAAGGTGCATGTACTGGTCCAATTTTTCTCATAAAAATAATGACATGATTGCATGTAAACACATAAAAGTCCTCGATTTAAAAAAAAAAAAAAAAAACCAAAGTAGTCTTTTTGAAATCTTTTAAACCTTCATCTGCTGTCTCAAGTCACACTTATAAAGGGGAAATATTATTCAAACAATTTTTTTAGTCTGTCGTTTGAAATCCGACAGCTTAAAATACAATAGTGATTAATCATTAGTTGTGTCACATCCCTCTCCCTCACAACTACAAACATTACCTAGGAACTTGCTGATTGGTGATTTGTGTCAGGAAGTAGCATGATGGAGATCAAACAGTTAAAATCTATTAGGATTTTGATTTTAGATTTGTATCTAGATTTGGTTAAGATTCAATTAGATTTGATCTTATCAATAACTGCACACTTGGTGCACTCGTTGTGAGCCTATACAAGGCCAAGAGTTGTACTGATTTAGGCAGATTACGATAAATTAAATTAAACCCATTTATTGGAGCATGGTGATTCGTTTTCAAAAATGAATCTTTGCATGGTGATGTGCGGGGGGAGGGGGGAGAGCTCTCACGGGTGTTGAAGCCCAAATTCATCTTTATCTCCTCAAAACCCTAATTTCTTCCATCTTTCTTCCTTTCCTCCTCCTCGTATTACATCAGTTTGGTATCAAAGCAAGTTTTCCTGCTTTGTTCCTCCTCCACAAATCTTCTTTTACAAAAAAATTCCCTCTCCATAAAAACCCTAGCCTCCACAAAAATCCCAAACCCTAGATTTACTCCTTCTCTTCTTTAGTTCAAAAAAAAAAGAGAAAAGAGAAGAAAAGAAAAGAAAAGGAGAAATTCAAAAAAAAACTGAAAATTGCAAAATCCCATAGTTCATCTTCTACCTCTCTTCTTCTCCGTGATCGGCCTCCACCCAGCCACGTTGTCGTCATCTCCCATGTCGTCGAAAACTCCGTTGCGCAACAACCTCGTTGCACCCCTTCGACGACTTCACCGAGCATCGCCGAACTGCTCCGCGATCTCCTCCGAGTTCCCCGTCCTCACCTCATCATCAAAGAGCCCCAGATCTGCCCTCCCCCAGATCATCGAGATCTCCCCCGCCTCCCCATCTCCACCCACCGCAGCATCAGCCCAGATCCGCCGTCAAAGCTTCAACCCATTGCCTTCCTCCGCCTCTGCACGAAATCCGCCGAAGCCCACGCTGGAGCCCTCACCGGAGCGTCATCGTCGTCGTCACGCTCCGTCACCACCAACTCCAACGCCATCGAGCTCCAACGTTGCCGCCTAAGAACCCCAACCATGATCGGGTGAAGGAATGAAGAAGGGTTTTTTTCGGGTTTAAGTGGTGTGTCGTCAGGTTTTAATCAAGTTCGATACTGAACCCGCATCCATCCAACGGGATCCAACCCACCCCATGAGCATCAACTGAGTCAACCCGGTTCGAGCCCGAGTCAACTCGGCGAGTCATACAATGTAGCCTGTGATCGAATCAACTCAATCGAGTTGGACTGAGCCAACTCATTTGGGTCAGCAAAGTGAGTCATTCAGCGAGTCAACATAGCAAACTCGACAGAGTCAACATTGGACCAACTCAGTCCCGATTCACAGCAGTACTCATTGACATTCCGGAATTCGTTTCAGCCCGTTCGGAGTCCAATTCGAGTTTTGTCTGAAGTGTTTGGTTCGCAGCTGAGTCTCGGAGTTGTTGGGAGGATTTCACAGATTTTGAGCAGTAAATCCAATCTCCACGAGCTCCTATTTAGTGCCGGTACAGTTTCTGCAGCAGTCCTGCAGCGTTTCAGAACCCATTCGAGTCTGATTCGAGTTCTGTTCGAAGCATTGGGTTTGTAATTGAGCCCCAGAGCCGATATGAAAAAGAACCACGACCTCATGCTAGAGAAACTTAACTTTATTCTCAGCCTAATTCAGGATTGCAATTTCACATTAAAGAGGATAACATCATGAGGCGAGATTAAACATATTGGTAGCATCTCTAGTGATGGTATTAGAGAACCAGAAGCTATTAATGAGACTGAGCCAGAGTCAAAAGATTTTGATGAGCTGGAGCCAGATATAGAAGTTGTTGATGAGCCGGACCCGGAGCCAAAAATGAAAGTCTCTTATTGAGACCCATGTAGATCTTCCAGCAGAGCCTGTTATGAAGCTATCGCCTTCTTCGCCAGCCCTGAGGCCGCCTGATGTGTACGAGCCGTTGCAAATCTTTCTACATGAAACAGTTTCACCGACGTTTGGCATCTTGGTATGCGATTCAATTTTCATCGGATTTGATTTGAGTTGTTTTGATGTATTTATCTTGCTTGAGTTACCTCTAGCTGCGACTGATCTGTCACGTAAGCCAGTTCCTCCTCCACCACTGTGGCTCAGACTTGATGCATCAGTGTCACATCCCCGACCACCACCTTGACCTGATTCATACGAGATGTGGCACAGTTCTACCTGGTCGTGTCTGCTACTTATTACCACTGCATTCGCCGGAGATGAATGTTTCTAAGTCGGGAACAAATGATGGGGATCAAACAGTTAAGATTTATTAGGATTTTAATTTTAGATTTGAATCTAGATTTGGTTAAGATTCGATTAGATTTGATCTTATCAATAACTGCACGCTTGGTGCGGCGTTGTAGGCCTATATAAGGCCAAGAGTTATATTGATTTATGTAGATTATAATGAATTAAATTAAACCCATTTATTGAAGTATGGTGATTTGCTTTCAACAATGAATCTTTGCATAGTGATGTGCGGAGTGGGAGAGAGATCTCCCGGTTGCTGAAGTTCAAATTCATCTTTATCCCCTCATAACTCAAATTTCTTTCATCTTTCTTCCTCTTCTCCTTCTCGTATTACATCATAGCACTTCCTAGCTTCTTTTACTAGGCAGCTTTCAAAGTTCTTAAATTTGATCACCACGAGGGGGCTATGATCTGCTACCATTGATGGTTAATGTGGATCGAAAAGCTAGAGGGAATTAGTTGATGGACATAATTATTCAAGCATTTCAATTTTATTTAGTGGGTTTTAATGAGAAAATTGGTTAAGAAGGGTATATAAGTTTATATCTGATATTTTACTTCACAATCTTACAGTGAGACTATGAGAGAATAAAGAGAGATTGTAAAAATTTAAAGGCACACCTTTTGCTTTTAGGTAAAAAAAGGAAGTTCTTTGTGTTTGGTCTATGCAGATTGAAACATTATGTCAGTCATTTTTTTTGTCCATCAATGGTAAGAAGTGAGAATACATAATACCTTCAGAAAAGCATTACAGAAACTTTCTATAAAATAGTGGTCTTGACGATGATGCATATCATCTCAGGTCTGATCACTTACCTACTAAATGAGTTCATGGTATGTTCATTAATTGCATTAAACATGAAGCAATATAGTAGAACTTTTATATAAGTTTTATGGCATGTATTATACATAAAGTACCCAACTGTGCAGAAGATAACAAAGATGTGCCAGGATATAGCTACTTAGGTGCTCAAGCACCTCCCTTCTAGAACCATGGAAGAAGAAGACAATTAGGAAGGACTATCTAGAATTGACTGTCCTAGGAACCATAAATCCTGTGAAGAACATCTGTATGATCAACAGGAGTTCCCTTATCTACAGATTAAAGCTATATTGATGTTAACAAAAGTGTGAGTCGCTATTCAACACAACTAAATGATGGTACACAGAAGCATATCTCACACAAACAACTATTCTGAGTTCCTAAAGCACAAAAAAGTAAGAGAATAAAATTTACATTGCTCATGATATATCCAATGATTCAAAATCCAGTGACGGAACAATTGATTAGCTTGTATCCACAGGCAATTTGAGTTTGCTCAAAATTTTATACATCGGCTCTGTGTCAATATATTGAAAAAGATTTACTGATGACATAAGCACAAAATGTAAAACTGAAAATGTCTAATACCAAAACCAGCAGTCCAGATTACCATACTCTCGCATACCTCTTAATATGGATATCTTAAGTATTTTGTCCATACATGAACAATAAACATAAAGATGACCAATTGTTCTCATACTATCTCAAGCTTGTTCAATGTATTGAACAATTTTGCCGTACTATCTCAAACTTCTTTTTTTGAAAGGTAATAATATTATTGATCTCGTCAACCATATTACATAAATACAAATGGTGGACCATGCTACTCTCAGGTGTTCTTGGGAAACTATAGAGAAGGGAGAGGACACTAGCCGTCACCCTCCACTACAGTAGCCCAAGAATTGCCGAGATTGACCCAAGGTCTATAAGAGAAAAAGAAAAGTACTGATAACAACAAGCATAAAACTATCCATTACACCACAGTTCAAAGACTCGGCCGAGTCGGAGACGAGTCGCCCGAGTCGTATCCGTCTCGGCCCGCTCCGAGACGAGTCCGAGTCACGAGTCGGTCGACTCAACTCAGAGGAGACAGACTAGGCGGGAATCGGAGTGGACTCGGTCGACTCGGCATTATGGTGATAATTTGTGCCTTATCGCAATTCAATATGAAATAACTACATTAGCATGTATTTATGCTATATTTGCATGTATTTTGATATGCTTCTACCGATGACGTGTGTATTTATACTTTCACTTTATATTTAGTGTGCTAGGTGATATATTTTGAACATGTGATACATGAATATAGATGTCTACATTTTTTTTAAGATTTGTCGTGATTTTTCAGAATTTTTTTAACTTTCTATATAGCGTTTTGCGTGTATCGCCCGATACCGATCCGAGTCGCCGAGACCGATCCGTCTCAGTGCCCGCCGAGTCGGCGGCCGAGACCGCGACTGTGAACCATGCATTACACAGCTCTTATAGAGACTTGAATGTTCTCCTATGCTTGGTGTGATTGAAACTGTCTCGTGTGATCACTGCATCCCCCAATTTGATAGGATTTTCTGGGCGCTTGGGTCCTTACCCACCTTCCATTGGCAAGTCCTCAAGATCAGATTTATGTCTTCATAAATTGTTCTGAAAATCATTATCTTATGCAAGCTTTGTTGTTGAAAGATCCTTCTATTTCTCTCCTGTCATACATGCCAGATAGTAGCACTAAATGCTAGTCTAGCCAATTTAAAAGTTTTGTCTTTGGCTCTAAATTCATCTTATATAAGCTCAGCCACCTGGAGCAGGTTACCCTAGGGGTATGGAGCAATGCCAAGTTTTAGTTTGCTGAGTGCCCATAAGTAAGCTGAGAAGGGGCATTCAAAGTACAAATGATCCCTTGTTTCACTGCCTTCAGAACACAACACACAAACATCAATGTTTATAATGCCAAACTGTGTCAGTTTGGACCTTGTTGGCAGCCTGTTAAGCAGACCCTTAAGGAGGCAGCATGACATTTTAGGACTAGATGATGGGAACCATACCACATTATGAATTGCAAACAGTGGGCTATGCTCTCTGACTGCATCTCAAGCAGAAACAAAAGAGAACTATCCTGTTGAAGTAGCTTTCCATCTCCAATAGTCAACCTGATATTCTAATATTCCAGTAAGAAGAGAGCTGGAATAGTGAGGGACCACTTCCCATTGTGAATTAATCTGTCTACTTTCCATTTATAAGTATCTGTCATATGTGGAATGTTATGATTAACCAGCTCCATTAGTCTCACTACCTTCACCCAAGGTTCTGACCATAAAAGAGTGTCATGCCCATTTCCAATTTCCTTCTTCATGCATTCAAGAGCAGTTAATTTCATGCTTTCCATATGTTTCCAATTGCCAGAATCTAAAAGATTGGCTGATGTGTGACTCATGTGTCCAAGAAGCAGCTGTTGTTGAGGTATCTCTTTTGCATCCAAAGTGGCCATAGTGACTTTAATGTGCAGAGCCTCCGTATTTTCTAGAGTCCTGCTACATGACATAGTCCTGCACTCTTCTAATACCAACCCCACCCTCAGTTTTGGGTCTACAAAGGTCAGCCCAACTCATAGTATGTAATCTACCTTTCCAGAGGAAATTGACACAAATATGTTCTATTTCTCTGTATATGGAGAGGGGAAATTAAATGTCTAGATCCAATAGGTCATAGTACTATAAAGAACTGATTTAATTGATTCAAGTCTTCCAGCGAAAGATAGGTTGCTCACCATCTATCCATCTAGCTTAGCTCTTAGCTTGTCAATTAGATGTGAGAAATATTTTGCTTTGGGATAGTCCACAGTAAGGGGTAGTCCAAGGTACTTCACAGGAAGTCTTCCTACAGCAATATCAAGAATATCACTGAGTTCCTTATCCTCACTACATCCTTTGCTGAAAAAATTGCTTTTGGATCTATTGATGCTTAAGCCAGTGTTAAAAGCTAGCTCGTTCAGTAAGTCGTTGACTCCAATCAATGACTGCTTGTTTGTTCTACAGAACAGCAACAAATCATCAGCAAAAAGCAAATGTGAAACTTGAAGATCAGAGCTTCTTTTGAAATTTTGGATTATGCCTGATTCAGTTGCTAGTTCAATTTTTATGGACCAAAATTCCATCACAAGGACAAATATATAGGGGGGGAGGGGATCTCCTTGCCTCACACCTCTGTTGCTTCCAAAGAAACCAGTAGGTGATCCGTTAACTAGTACTGAAAATGAGGTAGATAGGCATTCCAGAATCCATGATATCCACTTAGTTGGGAAGTTCATGCAGTGCATCATGTAACAGATGAACTCTCTATTGATGCTACCAAAAGCTTTCTGGAGGTCTACTTTTATGCATGCTCTCCTGCGATGCATCTTATTGAAATCTCTGATTAATTCATGAGCCAGCATTGAGCATTCTCCAATCTATCTCCCTTTAAGAAAAGCACGTTGATTAGTGATATCAGCTCACCCACTACCATCTTTAGCCTATTACTCAAGATTTTTGAAATGATTTTGTAAACTACATTGCAACATGATATGGGTCTGTAATCAGTCAAGGAGCTAGCTTCATTAGTTTTTGGGATTAGGGTAAGAAAGGTATGATTTAATTGCTTCAGGATCCTTCCAGTTCTAAAGAAGTGGAGCACTGCCTGTATCACACTATCCTTGACTATTTCCCAACTTTTCTGAAAGAATAAAGCATTAAAGCCATCTGGGCCTGGAGCTTTGTCAGGGTTCATTTGAAAAATAGATGTCTTGATCTCTTTTATCTCCACACTCCTTTCAAGCCATGCTTTAGCTTAAGGAGTCAAGATCCTTCTCACCGCCAACTAAGGGAAAATTGTCCAGTAGTCTGTTTGATTAAATAGATTTTCATAGTATTTTGGAGCTTCCACCTTAATTTCATCCACATTGGTCATAAGGGTGCCATCAAGCTTTATTAGATTCCCAAGAGTATTTCTGGCAATTCTGTTTTTAATAGCATTATGGAAGAATTTTGAATTTCTGTCATCTTGTTGAAGCCATATCTCCCTACTTTTTTGTCTGAGCTCTTCTTCTTCCTTCCCTAGCCATTCCTCAAGCTGAATTTTCATCTTAGTTTCTTCTTGGTGTAGCTGGTCATTGAAGGGGTCATGCATCAGTTGGGATTGAATAAGTCTAAGTTGGCATGAGATGGGCAGAACATCGCGTCTGATACTTGAAGTATTGCTCTGAGACCATTTTTTGAGTGCCACCTTAAGGGCTTTGAATTTGGAGACCAATTTAAACATATATGATCCTGCATAGTCTTTTTCCCATAATTTCTTCAGCAATTCATTGTATCCCTGCCCTCGAAGCCAGTGATTGAAGAATCTAAATGGCTTTGAACCTGAATTTGTGGCTGGCATGAGATGAAGCAGAAGGGGCGTGTGATCACTGCTAGAAGTACTTTTGTATTCAACATAAGCTTCAGGCAAAGCATCCATCCATGAATCATTACATGATGCTCTATCTAGCTTTCCATAGATTCTGGATTGCCCACGAGAGTTATCATGCCATGACCATGTTGAGCCAATGCTTTTGACATCATTGAGGCCACACATGTTTATGCAGTCATTGAATTCCTTAAGCTTGTGTATGGACAGCCTTTTGCCCCCAACTTTCTCGTTTGTGAATCTACACACATTGAAATCCCCAACTAATATCCACGGCATAGATTGATAGGAAGCATGAATATGTCTTATATCAGACCAAAGAACATTTCTGTCTGCTTGATTGTTTTCCCCATAAATAACAGTCAGGAACATAGATAAGCCTCCCTTGTTATGCAACTGAAGTGTAATCTGTTGGAGGCTAACATATAGAATTGTACCTGTCCAAAAAGCAGTATCCCATACAACCCAAATTCTACCCCTATTGGATAATGCATTATTATTATAAAAAGCCCATGTAGTAGGGAAGCACTTACTGATTCTGTATGATTTATTAGGCTTGATTTTAGTTTCAGTCAAGCCTACAACATAAGGAACAAAAGATTGAATATGTTTCTTGATGTCCCTTCTTCTACTCTTCTTATTCACAGCCCTATCATTCCAAAAAAGCATAGTCATTGTGCTATTTGTGAGGACCCTTTAGCTGCTCTAGTGCCCCTCCTTGGTCCCATAGGGGGCTCCCTTGCATATCTTGCTTTGGTAGTTTTCTTTTGTGCATGTTTTCCTTTTTCTAAGATCCATTCTGAATTTTCCTGTGTGATGTGAAAATTTAACTCAGTCTCTTCATGGATATTGTTAACACTTTCCTCTTCAGATACTTCGGGAGCTTTGGGAGCCCTTGATGCTGAAATAGAATCCAACACAGTTGTTGGGCTCCATGTATCCGCAATATCAACAATATCAGTGTGCCGGATTGTGCACTTCTGAGTTTGGACTATTTCTGAAATACTGCAATACTGAACTTGCACTTCTATATCCGCAATATTAGTGTGCAGGTTTATGCATCTGTGAACTTGGACTGGTTCTGATATACTGCTCTTTCCTGAATCATTGCTTCTTACTCCAATGCCCAGAACTTCGCAGTTGTCCTCCTGTGTCTGATTATCCAGAGAGCATGTTTCATATTACATTGACCCTACATCCTTCTCACTGCCTTGATCATAACTTGTTTGTGCTTGAGGCTTAAGTACCCCTCCTTTTCTCTGATATCAGCTTTAGTTCTATTCATGCTATCAGGCTCTACAACAACAGATTGCTCATTTTCATGATCACTTTGAGTGGTCTCTTCATAGTCACCTATAATCTCCTGTTTATCCTCTCCCTTGTTACCATTTTCCAAATGTAGACTCTCCCGATCCTCACTTAAATCTACCTGAATACCCTTTTTTCTCCAGACTTCTTTTGTAGGACATTGGGTGTCATTGTGTCCAAAGCAATGACATCTGTGACAAATAGGAGGCACCCATTCATACTCAACCTCAATTCTGACTTTTCTCCCCCCTTCTATTTCAAGGTGCACACATTTTGGCAAATGAATTTTTGCAGAAATTTCAACAAAGCTGCGGGCATAAGCTAGCCTCTCAAACTGTGTTGTAGCTTTATCCATATACAGAGGAACACCAACCAAGCTAGCTCTTTTGCTCAATATTGTTTGGGACCAGTACTTCAAATTAAGTGCAGGGAACCTGATCCATACTGGGGCTGAGGTTAGTACATCCCTCTCCAATCCAGAATCCGGACTGCAATGTTTGATAATGATCAAACGGCCATCAAACAACCAAGGTCCAGCTTGTAAGACTCTGTTACATTCATCCTTGCTTCCAAATTTAAAGAAAAAGTAACCATTTTCCCCTGTACAGATATCAAGTGAGCATCTTAGCTTCCATAATCTTGTTACACATGCTTTGAGATCCATGTAATAAGGTTTATCCCCTAGCACATAGCAAATGAGGGTGTTTTCCCATCTACAGGCATTTAACTCAATTTCAGATCAATTAATTTGTGCATATGTTTTCCCATCAGAAGAGGTGTAGGGTTTTATAAAGGTGTAAATCTCAACTCCAAGAGGTGTCGGGTTTTTCCCATCAGAAGAGGTGTAGGGTTTTCCCCTAGCACATTTTCTGTTGTTGAATTGACGTACTATCTCAAACTCTGAATACTAAGATGTAAATCTCAACTCCAAAATCATGTCAGTCAATTCAACAGCAGAAAAAAACACATGCTATAGTCATATAGAATGGAAAGACTTGTTTAGCATGCATTTCGTTATAGATTTTAGGTAGGATTACTATAAGACATCTTGAACACAGTGCCCAACAAAGGAGTTTTTCACTTAATGTAAGCAACGTTTTCATGAATTCTTAATGCAGCATCAGGAGCTCTAGATTCATTAAAACAGAAACTCTAAATACAAAATTATAAGCATTGAACCATTCTTAAAGAACTAAACAAAAAGAAATTTTAATTTCTATAGGAAAACCAAACCAGGATGACAATTCTATTCATGCTACTAAAAGTTAACAAATTCCTCATGCTAAGACCTAATTCCCATACTCCATCAACAAAATCCACAGTATACTTTAGGAACATAAATGAATTGATCAAAGCACCGCCAAAGCGTCTAGTTTTACCCTGGTACATCAAATTGCAAATATTAAGAAGAGTAACAACTCAGAAAGCAAACGAGGTTCCAAATCAATCAAATCAATAAAATAAACAACCGCATGGCATACTTGCTATTCGGGAAAAAACCCGTTTTGAACTGTTGTGTGAATTCTGATTTAGTGTTTTAGGGTAAACTAGTGGAAGCTATTTTAATCACATTGCACAACAACAACGAAAGAAAGGTTTCGCGCAAGAAGTACTCTAATTGAACTAGAAAAGGAAGGATTTTAATTTCTGCAAGCAAACTGCACGAATATAGTTCATAGTAAGACCTAAGTCCCAAAATTGAAACCAAAAAATCCACAAGAATTAAAAAAAAAAAAAAAAAAAAAATCTTACTCACGTTTCCACTGGGGAGTGTGAAATTAGGAGCGAACTTAATCCTCGCAGAACCCCCTTGAGATTCAACCCACTTGATCTCCTCGATCAAATCGGGGGTGAGCCTAATAATGGCCCCGAAATCGAGGTCGGCCGACGACGAGAGGCTGAAGCTCTCCTCCCTCCCCAGCGGCGCACAGGCGCCGGGAGCCGATCCAGGGCGGCCCCGCGCAACGCCACCGAGGGGGAGACGGGATGCGGCGGGGACGGTGGCGGGGCGCGACGGCGGGGCCTGCTGCAGCGGGCGCTTGCCGCCGCCGCGCCCCCCACCGCCGCGTCCCTGCTTGAACATATCGAAGATCGCGGGAGAGGGATTTGAATTTTATTTCCTTCTCTTTTGTTTTTTTTCTTTTTGTGTTTTTATTTTTGAAGTGGAAAAGAGAGGAATTTTTAGGGTTTTCTGGTTGGTTTCGGTCGATAGGGAGAGCGCGAGCGGTGAAGGCTCTCTCTCCCCCTCGGGTTGCATGGGCGGGCGCGTGAACTTTTGGGGTTTGGCGTGCCTTTAGGAACGGATCGGGGGTTTTATTGTAATTTGGTAATTATACGTGACTTTTTTGAATAAAAGAAGCAGCAGCAGCAACGCGACGCTTGAGTTAATGGCAATTTTTTCAAAAAATCTTTTTTGAATTTAATTCTCAAAAGAACCTTTTTCAAATTTAATTTCAAAAAATGATCTCTAAAGTGTCACATAAACGTTAGACATTTGATGATTGCGCGGCAATTTTCTAACCTCCGAGTTTCTCCAGTTTTGAAAATCTCGGACATAAAATTCTTCCCAATTACAGAATTCCTTCTAATTTTGCAAAATATCTTCTTCCGCTCTTCTATCTCTCTCTCACATAAGGCTACTCCCACATCTTAGTCTTGAGTCTGACACAGATCGAAATTCCATTGGTTGCCATTCGACTACGACGATCCGACACAGAGCCACTACCGCTTCGACCAGGCTGATCTACTCAATCTCTCTCCTCTCTCTCTCTCTCTATGTGCCCCAATCCTTCTCTCTCCCCTCTCTCACAGGGCTTATTTTGGATAATTAATTGGCATGCAAATTTTTAGGTGATTTAACCAGGTGGGGCTTGTTTTTGTTAAATGGATGTTGATTAATATCTACCCAATTACTTTCTTGCCAATTTGGTCCGGAATTGTTAAAACCGGACACAGTTTAAGTAATTTTATATTCGGTTTTGCCAAACCCTGATCTAAAAATGAAATCTCCCCATCAAAAATTTATCAAGTCAATAATAGCAATCACTCAGCGCGTATGTGGCATTTTAGAGGTGGACTTTTGGAATGAGTTTGAAAAAGGACTCTTTTGAAATTAATTTAGAAAAGGGATTTTTTTTTAATTCCAAAAAATGACGTCTTTTAAATTTAATTACAAAAATCGACCTCTAATGCGCAGTGTACGCATTCAACAATTGAAGATTGTCTGTGTGGCAATTTTCTGGGTGGGGACTTTCCATTTTTATATCCGTGTTTGATAAACCCGAACATAAAATCTTCCCAATTAAAATACTTCTAATTTTGCATGGTGTCTTCTTCCTCTCTCCCTATCTCACTCTCACACGCAAGCGGCTGCCACCATCTATTAGTCTTGAATCTAAGCCGGTCGAGCTTCCACTGGTTGTCATTCGACCATGACAATCCGACGCGGAGCCTTCAAGTAGGCTGATCTCTTATAATCTCTCTCCTCTCTCTCTCTCTCTCTGCTCTAGTCCGTCTCTCTCTCTCACCTCTCTAATGGGGCTTCTTTTGTGTGGTTAATTGACATGCAATTTTTTAGATGATTTGACCATGTGGGCTTGTTTTTGTTTTGAATGGATAGTGAATAATGGGAAAATCATCAAGTCGCCATGACGTTTGATTGAAATACAGAAACCCCTAACATTTTTTTTTACACACTTTCTATCATTAAAATGTACTTTTATTATATTTTATTATTAAACCCAAAATGGCCTTATTACAATTAGGGCTTTCTTCCATCTCTCTCCTCTATCCTGAACACATAATCCTCATTGAAACTATAATGCTCACTCCTATCTCTATCTCTTTGTGCATGTCTCTCTCTCTCTCTCTCTCTCTCTCTCTGTGTGTGTGCGCACACACACACGAGAGAGAGAGAGACCAACAATGCCAGATCCCCGGATCAAAACTCGTCTTCATGATGCCAGTGTTGGCGTGATGCGATCACATTCCTCGCGAAGTCGACGACAATGCAGATTCTTTTGGGGGTCGGCGGCTATTTCAATTTGTTCAAGTAATGAGAAAAACTCGCTAGTTAGTGAGATTTGCATGAATTTTAACTGGGGCCTTTGTTGAACAAAGTTTTCCCTTTCCTTTTCTTTTTTATTTTTTTAATCAAAGAGAGGGAGTTCAGCGTAGCCAAGTGTATATAAATGGGTACATGTGAAATAATTGGAGAGGATTATGCATATTTTGAATCCTCTCTGTCTTTGAATCTCTCAACCTCTCTTAAGGCCCCACTCTTCTCCTCCTCCTCCATGTTCATTGCCCCTAAATCTCATCAAATTATCAACAAGTTCATGATCTCCGACACCAATTAGCAATGCCTCATCTCTCAAGCTTCCAAGCATAGGGAAAGAAGTAGAAATCAGACGAAGCACCCATCACTTTCCCGGCCTCCTCAATGTCCCCTCCGCCTCTGCTGCTACCGCCTGGGTTCTATTCTCTTGTAGAGCCAGTATTTCTTTTTTCATGGCATCTTTCCAACCTGAGATAGATAGGGCTTCTGAAACATGCTTGGGAACAAAATACGAGTCCAAAGAAGAAATGATGGCATGAAGGGAAGGATACAAGTGTGAATAGGATGCAAGTGTGAATAGGAACAAAGAGACATCATGAGATGTGTAAGTGTGTTTTCCCTTACAAAGGGCAATAAGAAGATCATCACCAGAGACACTATCAGAATCAGTAGTAGTTTCACTAGAGGGTAATATAGATGTGTTCTTACCAGTTTGTGTTTAAAAAATTAGAATAGCAAAAGATGTTAGCACTGGTGCAGCAGAGGTACGTCATGTGATGACTCTATTGATTCTCTAAACCGATGATAGGGTTTTGCTTCTCCATGCAAAGGTGGTGATGTACTCAAATCTATATGAATCGATGATAGAGTATGCACAATTGGTGGATCCTGAATAAGAAAAAAATATATTGTTGTCCACGGACTCTAAGGAAGAAGACTCACTATCAAAATCAGACTTAGACTCAAAAAATGTGACATCAGTGAAATAAGAAAACGATCAGTGAATGGCAACAACACTAAGACCTTTTATGTGCCCGAGAATACCGAAAAAATACATTTGAGAGCGCGAAAATCTAGATTAGTTTTATGATGATCGTTATTCTGAACAAAACACATACACCCAAAAAACTTTTGTGGCGCAGAAAGCAGATCATTTTGATGACATAAAATCGATTTGGAGACAAAGTCTAGGCAATACAATCCGTTTTTCTCATGCCCGGTACAAATCATCTCCTTCGTTCCAAGTTTTTGAATTTCACAGAACATAAGATAGAATTTTACTGAATAATTTAACGTTATAGTATTTTCACTAACTTATATTAAACTGAAAGAAAAGTTTGAAATATAAAGCACAAATAACAGAGATAGAGAAGATGTAGCATTACAAAAGTCATGTGTCTTTAACAGGATAATGAAACATAGAGAAAAGAACACGTAGAATCAAGAGAGTACATAATACCTTTATTCTCAGCCATATGATGTGAAGCTCCTGAATTATAACTGGGCATGTGTGGAGCAGATGATGCAAAATAAGTTGTGGAGTTACCTGACAGGGCTAGAGTAGTTGTGGAGGAAGAATATGACATCTAGGCTGCTTGAAATTACTGAAATTATTGAAATTGTTTAGCCACTTGTTCAGAAGAAGACACCTGAGTAACTTGAAAGTGTTGAAACATCTAAGACATATGAAAATATTGTACTTACTGAGCAAGTTATTCAGAAGAAGACATCTGGGCAACCCGAAACTGTTAAAATATCTGAAATATTTAAAATTGCTGAAACATTTGATATTCTCCTTGTTTGTCGTATTCTTGAACCTCTTTTGAAATTGATCCTCTCCATGGATCCAAAATACCTAAGCAAACGATCCTCTCTCGAGATCTAAACACAAAACAAATAAACCAAAAAAATGATGCTCCCGTTGGATCTAATACTCAAGCAAACGATCCTCCCTCGGGATCTAAACACGCCAAAATATCTAAGCAAATGATCCTCCCTCGGGATCTAAATACGTAACAAGTAACCCAAACAAATAATCCTTCCTCGAAATCTAAAACAACTCATGGAAAAATTATCGCTCAAGTATTCAAAAAGCACACATAATCTTGAAAAGAAAATAGCCTAAAGACTCCAAATCTCTTTCATTTTTCTACTACTTGCTATCACGTGAACGGTACTGTGGTGGTACTATTCGTTATGAATAATAACTTTTATTTTACAAATTTGAATTCACATCAGAAGAAAAATGAAAAGAAACAGAAAATGAAGAAAAAAGAGAATTGATGATGATCTTTTGATGGCGAGCGAAGATGAAGACGATGAAGGTTGTGAAGGATCGAGAACCTTAGGGCTCTGAAATCATGAGAAGCTTTAGATTATAAATATTAAAGAGTTAGTCTTAGAGAGATCTCTCCTCTCAATTACATAGATGCGTCAAAGTCTAATCCTACTCGTGTTCCTATACCACTCCTGACACTATTGTAAACGACTCCTTCTACAAATTATATTTTCTAACACTTATTTGTCTTTTCTTTTATGTAGGATAGGGATATCAGCATATACGCGGATGGAGGAGGAAGCGCATAAGCATCTTGCGAACATATTTCTCAATTTTATCTGTTAGTTGAACTTTTTTCTTTTCTAACCGGGAATATAGGACTATTCTCCATATCTTGTTTTAGTTGCTCGCACTTTTATTCTGAATGATGTATGATTTATTTAATCGTATGAAATTATAACCTTTTAGATTTGAATGATACGTTTTGTTTATGAAGTTAATGGACCATTGTAAAATAAGTTGATAGCCTCACTGTGCAATGTTGATTTTTGTGAATATGGATTTGATAATGCAATGTGAATTTTGTGGATATAAATTTGGTTATATATTTCTATAAACATGTACATGATTTGTTGAAAAAAATATGCAGAATATTACAAATATCATTTGACCATTCCCAATGGATATTTCTCGAGGGATAGAAATGTGAAAGTCTAATAATTATGAGAGATTTTCTCCTCGGGACAAAATTAGGGGTTATTTGGTTGCGAGAAAACGCACGCGGAAATTCTGACACCCCTTACCATATCGGAATTTCCTTCAGCCTTGTTTGGATAAAAAAATCAACACCTGAAAATTATGGTGGGCCCCGCATTTTGCATGCAAATCGGAGCAAAAATACTCTCTACGGTTTCCTGCCGCAAGAGGCTGGAAAAGCTTGAAAATCGCACTGTAGCTACAGTGCGGTTTCCAGCTTTCCCATGTAAAGCAAATTGAGTTGATGTTGGCTCATATTTCTAATTTTTAAAGGATTAAGCAAACACGCCTTTATACTAAAGGGAAAATTCCCTTGGAAATAGCATTTCTAAGAGAGTATAATTGGAAGATCTAATTAGATTTTTCGAGAATATATTCCCTCGAGAATAGAATTACTATTTCCGGGGGAGCATTGCGAAGGATGTTCCTTGTGGATGGGATATTTACTACCAAGGTGTTCCAAGAGATTTCCCCAAAAGGACGGCCCTAGAAAAAACCCGAGGAATCAGTGAGCAATTTCGGGCCTTTTTGGTTAAGGGTGGAAGTGAGGAAGTAAGGAAGTGAGGAAGTGGTAATAGTTCCCTTTGGAACTTAGGAATTGGTTAGTAAGTTTTCCGGTGTTTGGATGCTGTTGGGAAGTGTGGTTTGGAAAATGTTATGTCTTTTCTGGTGTTTGGATGATAATGTGGAAGTGGAAGTAGAAAAGTTGACCACAAAGTTGACCACAAAATAATATTAAAATAAAATTAATTAAGAAAAATAAAAAATGGACTATAATTAGAATGCAAGTGAGATTTACATGACCAAAAAATTAACTATTTTTTGCTACAGCTTATTACATTTGAGATTTTCATGACCACAAAATTAACTGTAGCACTCTGAAAGTAAGTAACTAGTTGTGTAAAAGAGAGAAGAAAAAAGAAAAGGGGTTTTCTTATTTTCTTTTTCCGGTGTTTGGATAGATAAGAAAGTGAGCAATTATATTTCCTCATTTCCTTACTTCCGCCCACTTCCTTGCAACCAAACACGCCCTTCAAGGAAAATTGGACTCGAAAAAGTTGTGTTTTCTACAAGTTTTTTCTTTTTTACAATTTTCAATTTCTTTTTTTGTACTCTTTATATCATCTGTTCTAGACACGTAGATTCACATTTGGTTCTTGCTCTATATATAGACATATTTCTTGTTCAAAATACACTAGGGATATATCTCACTTTGAAAAAAACTTAACTCGCTCCGTAAGCATGTATTTGTAGGAAAAGATTCTAACTTGCATGATCACATCACAAGCATATGCCTCAAATAGTAAAACATAATGAACAAATTCTATTTCTATCAAGATCCAATAATACGCTAATAGATATCAAATAGCGGAAGCATACATTTAGTGATTGTTAGGGTTTCTCCCTCGAAAGAATCTTCTATTGACAATAGAGTATACTATACGTATTCTTCATAAGCAATACTCAACACTCTTTACGATCCACACAGAGATGAGCGATCAATTGGAGGAGAAGAGAGAAACGAGGATGAGGAGTTTATGAAAGCTTGCATGTGCGAGTGCATGAAGATGGAGGCTTGTACTCTAATTATATGGAAGAAGACCAAACATAGCTTCCTTACAAGATAGCTTCCCATAAATCCTAATTAATCTAAACCCTTCGATTGGATCTAGTGGTCCACATTAGGTGCTATTCTAGTCCAGTCATGAATAGGGTTGGGCCTAGTTCATATTGAGATTGGACTTGGCTCAATGGGCCGGCCTACCAAGTCTAAGACATAATTTGGTTCCCCGTGATGTTTTTTCCCCCTATTTTAGGTTGCACTACTATTATCTTACTCATAACAATTATGTTAAATCAACAAGATAATCGAAAGAAACTATCAAAACAATTAATGAAAATTTTGACTTTTTCTCATAATATATAGAAAATTTTATTTTGTTCCAACAATTTTAGTGCAACTTTTAGATGCTCGAGTCTTCAATAGACTAAGACAAATAAATGACAGCTAGGATTATTTCTCCAAAAGTTTATCATTTTGTAGAATATTCTACAAATATAATATGTCCTAAGGGACAATAAATGATTAACATGGATTACGTTATGTTTAATCATTAAAGTATGGATATTCTTAATTTGATGTGTAAGGATGATCATCATTTATTTCAATATTCTGGATTTTTTCAGAATTTTCTAAATTTTTTTCTGAATTATTTTGTAAAATCTCCTAAAATCGGTTCGACTTGTATCATCGTTGATTCTGAAATTTTTAATTTATAAATGGAAATGAATTTCTAAAATATGTTTCTATATTGTTATTTAGAATCATATTTTCTATTTTAGTGCATTTTTAGAGAATTTTCTGAATTAGTCAAAATTCGGCTGAACCGGTGTCGACCCGTATCACTAATACATTCTAGGATTTTTAATTTACAAATCAGACTGAATTTTTTGAATGCGATTTCATATTACTCCTCAGTGTAATATTTTTTTTATTTTACATAACTTTTGGGAATCGTTTTGAACTAGTTAAATTTGACCCAACAAAATAATATTAATTAACTCTTTTTCTTTATTTTCTTCTTTTCCAATCTTCTTCATTTCCTTCCCAGCAAGCTGTTGGCCCAAGACCCATCACTCTAGTTTTGATGATGATTAACTCATATAATCATAGTACTAATGATCTTGTGTTTAATAAGTTTCGGATATTTAATCAAAATCTTAGTCGGTGTTTAACTTCAATAAAAAATTCGAAGTCAAGTTTTGGAGATAGCACGTGTTGATTCAAGAGCTCGCGCATCAAGATCACATCAAGTACTCAAGAGGAGTTTAACTCGTTGGATCAAGGTTTGGACCAAGTCAAGAAGGAGAAGAAGATTTTTGAAAAGACTTGTATCGTGTTTATAAGTGTTAAGATTTATTTTTATATAAAATGTAAATGATAGATTAGTTGTTGATTGCTCAAGTTCATATACACACACACAAAATTTTATATGTGTTTCATAAAATAGTTTTAATTTTAGAAAATACCGTTTTAGTTTTTGAACTTTAAAGTATACGTTCTTATGTTTCATGAGTAGAGTCCATCAAAATAGCTTATATGGTTTATATGTGTTTTGGATTTCATCCATACATATTGTTGATTCCAATGTTTAGAAAAACTTAATTTGATGTTTCTATATCATATTTCAAGTTTTGTATTTATCAAAACTTATTTTAGTGCTTATTGTCAAAAACATAGATATTTCATCTCATATGTGTATTGGATCATATACATACACTCTAAGCTTCAAAAATGTTTAAAATATCTTGTTTTTACATTTGGAGAAGTTTTAGAAAAATCGTTTTCAATTTAGAAATTGATTTTGAAATATACGGATTTTTGTTTAGGCAAAATTTCTATATTACAAAAATAGTTTAAAATATTTGTAATATGTGTTATTTTTTATCACACATATTTACACTTCAAAGTATGTTAAAGAACTTATTTTTGTAGATTTTATGTGATTTTTGAGATTTTATTGAAGTTAAAAGGACAAGGTTTTAATCCCAAAAGATTTCAGACCTAGCCTTCTACCGGTCGACCAGGCGGTCGACCGAGCCAGAAGTCGGTCGATCGGCGGTCGACCGATGTGCACAAAACGTGCACGACCATTTAACTAGTGAGCCGGTCGACCGTCCAGAGAGCTGTGCTATCTCGATCTGGCCTCGATCGACCGGGCGGCCGACTAGTAGGTCAAAGCCTTGGCACGGTGGACCGACAGGTCATTCTGATATGATGTTTGATCCCAACGGCTAGTTTTTAGGAGTTTATAAAATGAGGCTATTTTGGGCTGTTTTTCACAAGATTTTGAGTGGGTTTTCAAGCCAATTTTTTCTACCTCTCTAAGTGTTTTTCTCCACTTGTTTTATAGCAAATACTTACATATCAAAATGAGAGTTTTCAAGAGTGCTTCTCAAAAGAGTTTGCTTGAGTTTTTCCTCTACTACTCTATCTAATTTTTCTCACACAAGCTTGAGCTTTATATTACCATATCAATCCTCCTACGATCTTTATTGCGGGAGTGTTTTTAGGTGATCCAAGTTTAGAGATCACCAAGTGTTCAACTTTATATTTGAGGAGGTGAATTTGCCGATTCATGTTGTTTCGAGTTCTTGTGGGAGCTCAATGTAGAGGTGCGGCCTTGGTAAGCTAGTGTGCTTGTGTGTGTTATTCTTGTGGGAACAAGTGAGGGGACCAGTGAGTCAAGAGTTCTAGTGTGAACTCGTTGTAAGTGTTGCGACACCGAGTAATCTAGTGGGATCGTTTTTAGTGAAAATCCTTCATAGTGTTGAAGACGACGTAGAGAAAGGATGCTCGAATCTCGAAACAATTCTCCCGTATTTGCGATTGCTCTCTCTCTCTCACTTGTCTTTTACATATTTTGTTTATACTTATTATTCATATCTCTTATATGCTTGATATATTTTGTACTTAATTGAATATATGCCTGGGATTATTTGCTGGCATTTGTATTCAACCAAGAGAGCCATAACGGCACCTCAACTCTTAATCTAGAGGAATCTTGAGGAGTTAGTTCAGAGCCCTTCACTGAGAATTCGGCTACACTCTTGTGTTATACTTTGTGAGTTAGCTTAATAGTTTTAATTTGTATAAGTAGCTTTTAATTCCGCATTATTATCATTAGATTAGCTAGTACACCTATTCACCCCCTCTAGGTGTATTTTCAATTGGTATCAGAGTTTGGTGCTCTTGATTTGGGTCTAACAATCTTGAGTTAAAGATCCTCATTTTAGCTAATCACAATATTTATTTTATACACACATATGGATTTCATGACACCTCCTATGTTTGACATTCTTAACATCCAGACTTGAAAAATTAAGATGTCAATGTACCTAAAAGCCATAGGTATTCATGTTCATCTTGCCACTATTAAAGATTCATATTGTTTAAATGGTAAAACCTTGAGGCTAATGTAAAAGTCATCCATGCTTTAAAGAGTACCCTAAATGATGATTATTTATGTAGGGTTGCTAACTTTGATTCGACTTTTGTAGTATGGAACACTCTTGTATCCTTTTGTGAACAAAAGCAATATTATATTGGGAGTAACTCGGATGATGGAAGTGATGCTTCCAACATATCCTACATGGTCCAAGGGGATGACCCTCTTGAGGTAAATTCTGAATTCGACTTGATGAGGATGTTGACATATCATATGATGAGCTTGCTTTATTTTGTCAACAACTTCTTGAAAAATATGATTTGCTTAAAAAGGACAATAGAAGATTGAAAAATAAATATGATTCCATTTCAAAAGAAAAAGATTCTTTTCAAAATAAATTTAAATGCATTTCAAAAGAAAATGAATTTTTGAAAAAGGAGAATATTTTCTTGTCTTCAAAATTAAATGATATTTGTGAAGGAAATAATTCTTTGAAAAATAAAATCACTTTGGTGGAAAAGGAAAAAAATTTTGGAAGAAAATAACTCTTTGAAAAGGAAAATTATTTTAAAAGAAAAAGAAAATATTTCTAAAATGAAAAAGATTGTTGATTCTCATTCTTGCCATGCTAATATAATCCTTGCCATACTTTTCATTCTATTATTGATAAAAATGAGATTCATGGTTTGAAAATAGAATTGATTATTTGAGCTCAACTTTGAGTAATTGTGCATTTAGCTATTATAGATTGGAAATCTTGGTTCAAAAAATAAGCTCCATATGTTCATGCACATAATCCACGGCATAAATATGCACACTATGCTCACATTCGCACCACTCATATGCATTCTAGAGTGTACAAATGTACACATTGCGGCCGCAAAGGCCATCTTGTAAGATTTTGTTTTGATAGATTAAATCTTGCAAATAAAAATTTTAGGGTTCCGTATGATGCTAACCCCCGCGGACCAAAAAAGAAATGGGTACCAAAATTCTCACCACTTGTATTTGATGTAGGTGTGGGCTCTCACATGACGTGAGAGGTATGGTGCTTTGATGGTAGATGCGTGTCAAGCTCAAAGATCATAATTATCGATGCATCACCTTCAAGGTTGTTTGGTGAAAGGACCACCATGGTTTGGAGACTTAGAGAATAGTGCATATGATTTGATAACTACCTCTAAACTCCTATTTTTTTTACATGCTTTCATATAAGTGTTGTTAGCATGTTTTGGTTTCATGATCATGTTTTGTACTTCGTGTGGTGATTACTAGTTTAGATGTAGTTTTCGTTAAAACTTATATTTATACTTGTATAAGTAGTGAGCTACACTTGATTATTACATGTTTGTGCCTCATTACTCATTTGTACTCTTTACATGTACATGTATAATCTAGCTTTGATGATTCTTTCATTTATACTTTTTTCCCTATCTTTATACATGTTTTGCTTCATATATATATTTTTTTGTTTAAAACTTATAAATATACATGTATACCTTTGAGTCATTTACCTTCATGTAAATTCTATTACGGACTCGTTGTGTTTGGGATATGTATGTATATTTTTAGTTTTGATAGAACCTACATATACCTGAAAGTTTGTTAAAATTTGATGAAAAATAAATTTTTATAATTTTCATGTTTTTGATAAACGAAATTTATGTTTATTTTGAGCTTTATTGATTATTTTCATGAATATGCTTTTCACATGATTTTGTGCACTCACATTATTTATGTTTACTCATGACTTTATTTTCATGAGCATTTATGAGTTTTATAGATTTCGAGTGTCAATTTTGCGTAAAACACATGCTTCATGAGATATATGATTTGATTTCATATTTTAAAGGATCTTTAATTAGTTTGCAAAAATTATTTTAAAGTAGTTATTTATTCAACACTTGGTAGTGATTTTCAAACATGTTAAACATTTTCAAATCATAATTTTTGAAAACCCCTACCTTCCAAGGGCGGATGGTTGGGCGACCATATCTTGTATCCCTTATTAAATATCTTTTATCATGTACATGTATAGGGTGGTAGTTATGAGTTATACACATGATCTTCATGTTATTTCATTTTTGTATACTCATATGTGTTTCATATATATGTATGTTTCAAAATTCAATTAGTATCAATTTCAATTGGTATTTTCAATTTCATACATATATATATATATGATTTGACTGTGCTTATTTTACAATATCTTTACATTCTTAAATCACAAGTTATGTTTATGGTAAGCTTGAGTTTATTTTAAATGTTAATTGGTATCTATACAAGCTTATACATTGATTTCAATTGGTATTTATTTGATTTCAAAATAACTTCTTGTTTCACTTTCATGTTTCACCTTCAATTGGAATCAAAATCTACTATTGGTATCTTAAAAATATTTTTTAAGTGGTACCAACTTTTGTTCTTGTTAACTACAATTTAATTTCATTGGTATCAAAATTTGTTTTTGTTGATTTAAGAAAATTCAATATTTTGTTTTAAGTATTATCAAAAATTTTGTTTTAAAATGGTTTCTCAAATTTTGTTGATATGCATTGCCTATATGCAAAGGGAGCTTAACATCTCTTCTATATATAGATTCATGTTGAGTGTATGTCACATTGAGGAGTTTGACCTCTCTTTTTTACGTGATACACATGTGTAGGGGGAGGTTGACATCTCCGCTTATACATTGTATATTATGCTTTATGTGAGTTAGGGTCTAGTCATCACTTCTCCGTGTAATGCTTGTATGCAGGGAGAGCTAACTTTACGTCTCTTCTCTTCATGAATGTATATCGCATATACATCTTTATTGTTTGATTGTTCTCACCCCTTTATTGATGAATTGACAAAAATGGGGAGAAGATTTTGAGAGTTTTATAGGTATGTTTATATCTTTATTTATGCATATATAATTTGTTTAGTTTTTGCACTTTATTGAATATATTTATTGTTTATTGCTATGCATGAATTAAGGGGGAGCTTCTATGAAGCTTAACCTTAATCCATGCATATATAACTTCATGAGTTTTGTCATCATAAAAAGGGAGATTATTGGCCCAAAAGCCCATCACTTTAGTTTTGATGATGATTAACTCATGTAGTTATAGTACTAATGATCTTGTGTTTAATAAGTTTCAGATATTTGATCAAGATCTTAGTTATTTTTAGTTTCAATAAAAAATTTGAAGTAAAGTTTTAGAGATAGCACATGTTGATTCAAGAGCTCGCGCATCAAGCTCGTATCAAGTACTCAAGAGGAGTCTAGCTCGTTGATCAAGATTTAAACCAAGTCAAGAAGAGGAATAAGATTTTCAAGAGAAGATTTTCAAGAAGACTTGTGTCGTATTTGTAAGTGTTAAGATTTGTTTTTAGATAAAATGTAAAGGATAGATTAGTCGTGGATTGCTCAAGTTCATACAAAAAAAAAAAAAATTATATGTGTTTTCATAAAAATGTTTTGATTTTAGAAAATACTGTTTTGATTTTTGAGCTTTAAAGTATACATTCTTATATTTCATGATTAGAGTTCATCAAAACGAGTTTATATGGTTTATATGTATTTTGGATCATATCTATACACATTATTGATTCCAATGTTTCGAAAAACTTAATTTGATGTCTCTATATCATATGTTCAAGTTTTGTATTTATAAAAACTTATTTTAGAGCTTATTAAAAAAAATATGGATGTTTCATCTCATATGTGTATTGAATCACATCTATACACATTGAGCTTAAAAAATGTTCAAAATATCTTATTTTTATATTTGAAGAAGTTTTGAAAAAATCGTTTTTCAATTTGGAGATTGATTTTGAAAAATACGAATTTTTGTTTAAGGCAAAATTTCTATATTACAAAAATAGTTCAAAATATTTGTAATATTTATTGATTTTTGATTACACATATTTGTACTTATATTAAATAACTTATTTTTATAGATTTTATGTGATTTTATGAGATTTTATTGAAGTTAAAAAGATAAAGTTTTACTCTCAAAAGATTTCAGACTTGGCCTTCTGTCGGTCGATCGGACGGTCGACCGAGCCAGAAGTCGGTCGACCACGTGGTCGACCGATGTGCACAAAACATGCACGGCCATTTAGCTAGTGGGTCGGTCGACCGGGCGGAGAGCTTTGCTCTCTGGATCTGGCCCCGGTCGACCGGTAGGTTAAAGCCTAGGCACGGTTGACCGGGCGGTCGACCGGCAGGCTTCAATGGTCAAAAATATGACCGTTGGCCGGTCGACCGGCCGGTTGATCGACAGGTCATTCTGACCTGATGTTTGACCCCAACGACTAGTTTTTGAGAGTCTATAAAAGGGGATGTTTTAGGCTGTTTTCCACAAGATTTTGAATGGGTTTTCAAGCCAGTTTTTCCTACCTCTCTAAATGTTTTTCTCCACTTGTTAAAGTGCAAATACTTCCATATCAAAATGAGAGTTTTCAAGAGTGATTTTCAAAGAGTTTTCTTGAGTTTTTCCTCCACTACTCTATCTAGTTTTTCTCACACAAACTTGAGTTTTCCATTGCTATATCAATCCTCCTATGATCTTTATTATGAGAGCGTTTTTAGGTAATCCAAGTGTAGAGATCACCAAGTGTTCAACATTGTATTTGAGGAGGCGAATTTACGGGTTCGTGTTGTTTCGAGTTCTTGTGGGAGCTCGGTGTAGAGATGCGGCCTCGGCAAGCTAGTGTGATTGCGTGTGTTATTCTTACGGGAACAAGTGAAGGGATTAGTGGGTCCAAGAGTTCTAGTGTGAACTCGTTGTAGATGTTGCGGTACCGAGTGATCCAACGGGATCGTTTTTAGTGAAAATCCTTCATAGTGTTGAAGACGGGGACGTAAAGCAATGGTGCTCGAATCTCAAAACAATTCTCCCATGTTTGCGATTGCTCTCTCTCACTTATGTTTACATATCTTGCTTATGCTTATTGCTTGTATCTCTTATATGCTTGATATATTTTGTGCTTAATTGAATATATGCTTGGGATTGTTTGCTGGCACTTGTATTCAATCAAGAGAGCCATAGCGGCACCTCAACTCTTAATCTAGAGGAATCTAGAGGAGTTAAGAGCCCTTCACCGAGAATTCGGCTACACTCTTGTGTTATACTTTGTGTGTTTAGCTTAATAGTTTTAATTTGCATAAATAGTTTTTAATTTCGCATTATTATCATTATATTAACTAGTACACATATTCACCCCCTTCTAGGTGTATTTTCACAAGCCACCAGCTTTCTCAGCCGACTTCCCTAGTCCCTCCTTTAATCTCTTTCTCTCTCTTTAATTTCTCTCTTTCTCATTCTTTCTTAATTTCACTCTCCCACTCTCTAATTCTCTTAACCTCTATCTGATCTCTCCTCTCTCCTCTAATTTCTCGATCATCTCCCCTCTCCCAACTGGACACCACCTTCGTCGGACCCACGCTGGCGATCACCCAAGTCGACCAAGTTTCACCCTCTTCCTCTCCTCCTCCATTTCCTCCTCTCTCTTCTTCACCTCCACCATTTTCCATGTCCATCATGACCCACCTTCCAATTCTCCCTCTCCACTTTAATTTCACCACCACCTTCTCCATAATCGCCACCACTTATACCAAACTTCACCCTAATACCATCTCCTACTCCTTATTCCTCCCAATTACTTTAATTTCTCCACCAATCCACAAAATCCTCACAACTAAACCCATCGCCAACCATCTTCTTCTCCTCCCACTCCTCCCTGCCTGGCTGGCACCATCCCCCCGGCCGACCCTCCTCCTTGGCTGGCGACGCACGGCCAGTGCTACGACTGAGCCGTGAGGCCCACGACCAACTGGTTATGGCTCTCTTCCTCTCTCTTTCTTTGATTTTCTCCCCCTTCTCTTCACTTCTCTCTCTAGAGTCTCTCTGTAACGCCCCGATCCTAAAGATACGGAGACGTTATGGCGACGCATATACGCAAGGAAAATACCCCACGTATACACGCTAAGCCTAAATTAACCTGAACAAGCTATAAATCAGAACTAAAATAATCATCGGTCACTGAAATAATACATATAAGCAACCACGCATGATATCATATGAATCAAGAGCTAGAATAGTGACTGGAATAAGAACTGAGCTGATATGACAAGAATCAGGAAATAATATGAAAGCTAAAAAGATAAGAGTACCAGAATAGAATAGGAAGAAGCTCCAGCTATTCGCGAAGCATACGGCCTCAACGAACACCTGCACAAAGGAAACCAACCGTCCAATATCTGGACGTGCAAATCCAGGATCGTCAGAACGCGACCATGGTGAGTGTGTGTGTAAAGGGGAAAAGCTCGTGCATGAAAAACAATGTGCATAAATAATAGTAAGAACAACTGCAGACTAAGTAACAAAATAAATAACTGAACAGTAACACATATGATAACCACATGAATAAATGTAGAAGACAACTGGCACAACTGTAAATATGCAATCAATGTCAAGGCGTGTAATCTATCACATGTCACTAGGTTGGCATCCAAGTCTGGTCATACGTCTGGTCCTGGTTACAATCATGTATACAACCATGTGATTATAGTCGGTCACAATATGCTATGAACAATTTATTATCATTTATTATGTCAGCGAACACCAATTGCCACTTGTAATAGACGCATCTCATACTACGCCTACTACACGTGTCAATCAGGGTCCTAAGTTATTGAAATTAGTGGAGGAGACTGTCCATGCTTTAGGTGGGTCCCGTACATACCCGGGACCACGGCCTCAGTTTCCTGGCGCTGAACCAGGCCGTACCGCTAGGTACTCAGTAACAGTAACAGTAACAGTAATCTCACTGTGAAAACAGTGGAACAGTAACAGTACAGATGGGATGTCAGTCATCCCCCAGGAAACCTGCAGTGGAACCCTCAGTCGGCTGTGCAACCTGTATCCTAGGTCCACCCAAAATACAGACACTGTCTCCTCCATCAATTTTCCCAATCCCGGTGTAAGTTGTCAATTTACATTATTATTCATTCAATTCAAATAAACCAGTCAATGTCCATATTATCTAGAACACTGGGACGATATGGTGACAGTAACAATAACAGTACAGTAACCATCAATCAGTGATCGTATACACGGTGAACAATATCAGTAACAGTAACAGTAATAGTAACCGTGTATACGATGAACAATAGGACTGTACAGTATTACGGTCAATGATACTTTCCCAGTAACTTTCAGTATCATGAACAATATATTTATCAGGTAGGTATCATGTATAACCAGTCACGTCACTTAAATGATCATGATATTTATTCAGAATCAGTATTATAATCTTTTGGGTTTATTCATTATGCATCTAGTATGTGAACATGAATAATAATTGACATGCATGAACAGTAATGAAATGTGAACACTATTTAAACATAAAATAATGTCTATTAAAACAAGTTAAAAGCACCCATATGAAATAATACTGAAACACTCAATGAGAAAATAAAGAACACTCACCTGAGATCGTCATGGTCCGAATATAGAAGTGGCAAATCAACTCGTTAATCTACATTCAATTTAAATAATAATTATAAGAAATATTTTAATTTTGAGTCATTCTAAGTGATATGACTAAAAAAATAATTTTACAGAGTCACATTTCAGTTTCTGATTTTATAGAAATTTTTCTGAAATTTTTCTGATTTTTTCCTAGATTTTTCTGAATTAATTTAAGTCTAAAATCAATTAATAATCATAACGGGTCAAAAAAATAAAATAGCGGGTTTCAACTTTGAATGCAGTGGTTCAGTCTCATATGTGCTGCAATTTACTCCAAACTTTTTCAGTAGATGGTAGGAGTTATCTAGATAATTATGCCTATTTTTATTTATTTTTTTCAAATTTTTATCTAGCTAAAAAAATTGTTTTTTCAAAACTTATAGGGTCTGTTGCTGTAATTGGGTCGGATTAAATGAATTGGGCTTCCTTTATTCTCTGTTTTTCTGTTGTTTCTGGCCTGGCCCATTGGTCAGGCCCAGACTCTGTTTTTTTTTTTTTTTTTGGGATTGGGCCTGGGCTTTGCCGGGCCCTGTCTTATTCTTTTTTTTTTTCCTTTTCCGGACCTTGGCCTGGCCCATGGAGCCAGGCCTAGGGCTTGCTCTCGGGCCTGGCCGAGAGCAGGCCAAGGAAAAATGTTTTTCTTTCTTTCTTTTTTTTTTTCCTGCAAGAACCCGGCCCAGTGGCTGCCCAGGCCACTGGGCTGGGCAACCGGGTGCGGGTCTGCACCCGGGTCGGGTGCAGACCCGGCTGCACAGCTGCTCTCGGCCTTTGGCCGAGAGCAGTTGCTCTCTGTTTTTTTTTCCTTTTTTTTCCTTTTTCTTTTTTTTAATCTTTATTTACAAACATAAATTCATACCAATATATATATACATATATAAATAAATTCCAATCTTTCTAACTTTTGTTTTCCATAAATAATACCTTGATAAATTACCCTAATTTCTTTGTGAAGGGAAATTTAGTTATTAAGGGATTTATTTAAGATGCAACTATTTAATCCAATTCCTTTCTTTTTCTTTTCTAATTGGATAATAAATCATTAATTATTTAGGTTTTAATTAAGCAAGGGTGTTACATTAATGATTCCTAGAAAATAAATCTACGCATGGCAATTTAAAATTTTTTTTAATGGATATATATATTTTTCTACAATTTATTTTATTTGCATATTTATATATTAGATAAGATTAAAATTTATTACAAGGGGAAATTTAAGCATGACATATCATAAATTTTAATTCATTCAATTATTTAAATCTTAGGGAAATTTAAATTATATGAGAGGATTCTAAATCATGAAAAATTACTAAACCTAGTTTAACAACTTAATCTAGGTAAGCACAAATTTAAATCATGATGTTTTTAAAATAAAATTTTAACTTTATAAAATTGTTTAAAAACCTACTTGGATAGATTTGGATAGATTTCTCCTTCGTCTGCTCCTCATCTCCAACTGCTTCTCAACCTCCAAGCGAGCCTTCCCTCACGATCACGATCAATAGTGAATGGATAAAGACGAAAGATGGATTAAGGCTTCTTTCTAAAACTATCGCTCTTTTTTTTTTGTCGTAGGGAAACAGAAGAATAAAAGTTACGGTAATATATTGAGATAGAATATTTTAGGTTAGGATTTTTAGGGATCAGTTGGTTAGGATAAAATTTAGGTTGTTAAGATATGAGATCCCGAAATATCTCTTGAGATCTTTTAGTTAGAAATTCAAATTTTAAACTTTTGACTTTGGGTTATTTAAAATAATTTAGCTTTCCTTTTTAACCACACGCCAATGTGGCATCATGGTTTAGGCATTAGGATTTGTTACAAAGAGACGGAGTTCAAAACTTGGCATAAACAATTTAAGCATATATTTATATTTTATTATTATTATTACTATATTTTGTTTAACCTATTTATTTCTTTATTTTATTTTACTTTATTTTTGGATATGAGTTAAAAGGGTTATAGTATATTAAAGAAGATCAATTAGGAATAATACGAACAATAACATAATAATAATAATAATGCTAATCATAAGGTATAAAATATAATACATACATATACTAGCACAAATATAAATCAAAAACATATACACTTAATATGTATGTACATATATTTATACACCTGTATAAAATACATTAATCAATAACAATAACTAATTCTACATAAAATTAATAAGAGTAGAAATACAGTATTATTAGTTAGGGGATATTACACACTCTCTCTCACACTATCTCTTTCGCTCTCTAAATTATCTCTCTTTTGAATTATATTTTTGGAGTTCCAGGGTTTTGAGATGTGTTTCATAATTATTTAGGCGAGTACTTCCCCCTGTAGCGAGTACTCTCGCTTTAATTGGGTTTACCCGCTTCGACGGGTGAAAATTATATTTTTAGCATTTTTCGTGTAATTATTATAATTATGGAACTGTATTCATAGTGGTTGAATACTTGTATTGGTATATATGGGCTTGTAATTTTGCACTAGCTGTTCATTGTAATTTTAGAAATTTATTTGTATTTTTATATATTTTGGGACTCACTGTGGTGCAGGTGGTAGGTACCCAATATACCCATTCTCAGGCTACCCAATAGGCGATTTGTCTTGTACCATTTGGGTTTCGTGGTAGCTGTAGGGAATGCGCTTAAACCGTTTTTTGGTCTTTCATTTAGCACATAGCGCTGTTTATTGTTATTTATCATGTTTATATGCATACATGCGTGGTGCTAACATTTTATGCAGGAATTTACTCAGACTTTTGGCCTATTAGCCCTTTCGGGCTCCTTACTCGGCCTTCTGGCTCCAGCCTACTTCCTTCGTAAGGGGTGCGCTTATACCATTCCACGGTCTTTCAACTCTGCCTAGTAGACGAACTTAGCGCTCAACGCTTGTAATATCCCCTAACTAGTAATACTGTATTTCTACTTTTATTAATTTTATGTAGAATTAGTTATTATTATCGATTAACTTATTTTATACATGTGTATAAATATATATGAATACATATTAAGTGCATACGTTTTTGATATGCATTTATGCAAGTATATGTATGTATTATATTTTATAAATTTTTATTAGCATTACTATTATTATTATTATGTTACTGTTGGTATTATTCCTAATTGATCTTCTTTTCCAACCTATAATCATATCATCCAATAAACCATAAACCATTTAACTCATATCCAAAATAAAATGATAAAATAAATAAAATAAAATTTAAACAAAAAATATATATAGTAAAAATAATAAAATATAATTATGTGTTTAAATTGTTAATTCCAAATTTCAAACTCATGTTCCCTTGTATCAAATCCTAATACCTAAACCATGATGTCACATTGTCGTGTGGTTAGGTAGGAGATCTAAATTATTTAAACAAACGTAAAGCCAAATCTAAATTTCAAATTCTAACTGAAAGATCTCAAGAGATCTTTAGGATCTTATCTTAACAACCTGATTGCTAAAAATCTTAAAAGATCCTATCCTGTAACTTTCTTCTCCTGCCTCCGTCAAAAGAAAAGAAAGAAAGAAAAGAGCGATGGTTAGAAAGAAATCTAAACCCATCATTTCTCATCCTCTTCACCCTCCTTGGAGTTGGAGTTGATCGTGACGGGAAACGGGTCCGAGGCGTGGAGGTTGAGAAGGGGCGTGGAGATTGAGAAGCATGCTAAATCCAAGTAAGTAAATATTTAATTTTTATGAATTAAAATATTTAATTGAAATAGCATGATTAAAATTTTATTCTTGTTATAAGACCTAATCTACCCTAAGATCTAAATCAAATTATATGAATTAAAAATTTTAATTAAATTAAAATTACCATGCTTAGAGTTCTTTTCCATGAACCTTTTCTTCAAAAAAAAAAGGACAAAACTCACTTTTTAATTATATATATATAATATATTATTATTCTAACTAAATTATAAAAGGCCCCAAAAAAAGAAAAGAAGAAAAAAGAACTGGCCGCAAATGGCCCAGTCCCAGTAAAAAAAAAAGAAAGAAAAAAAGGGAACTGGGCCGTCATTGGCCCAGCCGAAAAGAAAAAAAATAAAGAAAAAAGGGTTGGGCCGCAACTGGCCCAAGCCCAGACAAAAAAAAAGGAAAACAGAATCCTGGGCTTGGATTATGGGCCAGGCCAGAAAACAGAAAACAAACAAACAAATATATATATATATATATATATATATATATATATATATATATATATATAATTTAGAACCCATATTCAGAAGCCCAATTTCAATTCAGCCCAAATATTTGGGTTCTAATTCATTTTTAACCTGACCCAAATACAAAACAGACTCGACCCAAATACAAAACAGACCCGTTAACTTATTGAAAAACAATTTTTATTGGCTATAAAAAATTTAAAAAAATAAATAAATATAGGTAAATATCTAGATAACCCCTAACATCTACTAAAAAATTTTGGGTTAATTGCAAATCATATTGGACTGAAACACTGCTTTCTAAGTGAAAACCCGCTATTTCAACATTCAGACCCGTTAAGAAAATTGCATGCTTTTAATCATTTAAACCCCACAAAAACCAGTAAATAAAATATAAATAATATTATAAACTCAGTGTATCATCCTATAACTTTGTTTTAAGACCTGGATCATCCATTTTTAATTTAAAATACCGAATAACATCAAGTAAGATATCTTTTGTAAAATTCAATAAATGTAAATTTGATATCTTATGTAAAAATTCATATGTATTTAATGTAGATTCTTCGAATTGGTTATCGGACTCGTGATAAGTCCAGGTGAGTGTTCTTTGTTTTAATATTGAGTATTTTGATATTATTTTATGTGAGTGTTTACTTTTATCTTATTTCCTTAATTATCGTTGTCTATATGTATTTGTGTTTCACTTTTATCATTTCATGTGCCTATTTGATGTGTTTACCAGTATGATTACCCGTACCATTTCATATGACGCCAGTTATAGTAGACCTTACACATTTAGTTGATAGAAATATTTATGAGTATCAGTTCATGTGTTGGTAATCCCCGTTGTTGGTTTAGGTCTAGTGTCGATATACCGTAGACAAGACTTGACCTTGTAACTGATATAGCTGTAATAAATCTTAGAATGAATATACATGTTGATTTTGAGGTTGATGGATCATTGAAAGAGGTTAGAGAACTATACTATGTAAAGTGATTTTCAGTCATATTGTTTGGTGACATATCTTGATGATAACGAGTGTAATATCTACCATTTTCGTATATTTTAGGAAATTGTTATAAAGCCTTGATCATACACGCAGGCAGGTATACTAGTCGACTAACACAGTCAAACCTTCTATACTAGTCGACTTGCTTCCGACCCTAGTCGACTATCTTTAGTTCAGACTGTTTCTAGATTTCTTATGGATTGAGAACTCTACCTTTTAGTTATGATCTTGGCTATAGTTGGATGGATCTGGTTTTGATGAATAGGTATTGATTGAATTGACCTGATCTGATAGATCTTAGATATATATCTGATATGTTACTCGACTTTGGGATCCTGTGATTGACCTTAATAGAGTGAGAGTGTGTGATAATCTTGATCGCATTGAAATATAAGGATTTGATTACGTGTATCAAGACATGTAGTATTTTAGTTATTAGGATTTGGATATATCGGTGACTCAGAGAATATATATCGATGACTTGAGGATTAGAGTAGATTCATAGGGAGAGACTGATTATTGATATATTGAGACGGTGGTTTATTGTACCAAATTAGTGATGCGGATTGATACTTGATGTTCACAATGATTGTATAGAGACTGTTGGTTGATAAATTAGTTACTATTGTATTTTAGTGCAGATAGATATGAGATATTAATCGGTTCTAGATTAGACTGTCCATTGAGCAGTATCCGAACTTGTTATTGTATTCATGTTATTGAAAGTTACTGAAAAAATATTGTCAGACCGTGACATATACATTATTCTATTGTTCTACCGTTTACACGGTAATATTGTTCACATTGTTATTGTTACATCATTGATATCGTTACTGTCACCATATTGTCCTAGTAATTGAAATCACATGGATGTTAATTGTTATAAATAATAATGTAAATTGACAACTTACACCGGGATTGAGAAAATTGATGGAGGAGACAGCGTCTGTATTTTGGGTGGACCTAGGATATAGATTGCGCAGCCGAGATATGGTTCCACTGCAGGGTTTCAGGGGATGACTGACATACCGTATTGTTCATATTGTCATTGTTATTGACGCATTGTTATTGTTATTGCTATTGACTACCTAGCGGTAGGACCTGGTTCAGCGCCAGGTGATTGGGCCGTGGTTCCGGGTATGTACGGAACCCATCTAAAGCATGAACAATGTCTCTTCTATTAATTTCAATAACTTAGGACGTTGATTGACACGTGTGGCAGGCGTAGTATAAGATGCGTCTACTGCATGTGACAGTTGGTGTTCGCTGACATCATAAATAATAATGAACTGTACTTATGTATTATGACTGACCGTAAACACCTAATTGTATATATGGATAAGCTCTGATCGACATATGATTGTACACATGACCAGATTTATATATCAAACTAGTGACATATGCTAGGTTATATATATTGGCATGAGTGGTTTCCTTTTTATCATGATACAAGTTATATATCGTTCATGACTTTATTCTTTATATTGGTTATCATGTTATCTTTTATTTTCAGTTTATCATGTTGTTATTGCTTATGTTGTTGTTATACACGAGCATTTCTCTTTACACACACACTCATTAGGTCACTTCTGACGACCCTGAATTCGCACGTTCAGGGTATTGGACATTTTCTTGTATTGTTTAGGTTTCGTTGAGCTCGTACGCTTCGCGAAGAGCTGGAGTTTCTCTCTTTTGATCCTGATATTCTTACCTCCTTTTATTCTTATTTCTATACTTTTCTTGATTCATGCATATCAGATTCAGTCTTTATTCCAGTTCTTTTATATGATATCATGCATGGATGTTTATATGGGATATTGCAGTAATTATTGATTGATTATGGTTTAGATTTATAACTTGTTCAGGTCACTTTAGGTTTAGCGTATATGCGTGGGGTATTTTCCTCGCGTATATACGTCGCCGACTCTTGTCGCGACTCCGTTTTCGCGTATTTTGGAAAGCGGGGTGTGACAACGCTTTATCGCTAAACTCGCCCGGGCAGAACTCTGCCGAACGACATAATAGCGTTTTTCACGCTCGAGTCGTTCTCGCGGTTCCATTGTGCCCTTTAGCAATCATCGCTGCTCTCTATCATTGCCTTCAGCACTGCTTGCCCCGCTTGTTTGTGCGCTTAGCTGTAATGCTACTTTTATATTGTTTTATTTTTATTGTTGTGGAGAATTTGAATATTTAATATAATTTACTCCTGAATTGAGTTACATGACTTACATAGTATTTCACGCCTGATACTGGATTCTTAACACTAACACGTAAATCTGGATACTTGATAGTGACACTAGATACTTGACACTAACAACTAATACTGGTACACTTACCTCGGTATTGTAACACTTGACCCCGAATACTAACACTTAATGTAACGCCCCGATCCCGTAGGTACGGAGACGTTATGGCGACGTATTAGAAAATGATTTTTGAAACGGAAAACAGCTCCATTGGACTACCACGGAGGTCAAAGCAATATTATATGTCGTATCGCGTACTGATACTGTGATACGTACATCAGGGAGCAGGGGGTTACATTTAACTTGGCACCACGACACCTGATTGATTTTACTATTTGATTCATAATTGCTACTATTACAAAGACTAAAAATGATTATATATATTACCAGACATCTGGTACTCCTGAATTACAGTAATATTGCACTATTGTGCTTCTGTATTCATGTACTCATGAATTCATGTAACTGGGATACTTTTGACACGCACACTCCTGAATTACTGAACTCTTGTACTATGTACTCCTGATAGACAAATATATATCCTATATGTGTAGTAAATATATATATATATACAGAGAGAGAGAGACTTGTGTCCTTCTAAAAGGATTTGAGCTCGGATCCTTCCCACTCAAATTCAACTCTCCAACATTCGAATACAGGATTCACTCCGTTGAAGTTGATCTATATTATTTCAAGTATCTATAAACTAAAAATAAAGTATTTTGAATACTTTTTGCCCATCGATCAAGCAGGAGAAAAACAGACATCCTAAATAGTGAGTTAGTTAGTTTAACGGTGTAAAACATTTGAAACCTAACAAAAATTGGTTTGTAGGGGTTTTTAAATGTTTAGATCATAATGAAATAGCCGGATCGAGAATTTGTATGTCTAAAGACATATATATAACCATCTCACTACTTTCGGCCATTCATTTTGCGATGGATGGGCCAAAAGTATTAAAAACACTTGAATTTTGGTTTATAGAGACTTGAAATAATATAAATCAACATTAATGGAGTGAATCTTATATTCGAATGTCGGAGGGTTGAATTTGAGTGGGAAGGATTCGGGCTCAAATCTTTTTGGAAGGACACAGTCTGTGTGTGTGTGTGTTGATACGCAATGACGTACGCTGCATCGATACGAAATGATGTGCGTTGGGATGGGGGAAACTGGTGAGTCCTGATACCCATGTTTGCAGTGGCTTTTAAAGTGTCATGCGGCCACATAATTGGGAATCACCTGGAGGCCACCAATGTTCCCATGGGGTGTACTGGCATCCCTACCCCTGGTACATCTATTTTACTCTTGTCGGGTATGCAGAAGTTCTAGGCCTATTACCATGGGATTTGCGATATCTTATTCATGTTCGGGCGTACAATAAGTCCGAGTATCTAGCAGTACGTTCTGAATTTCAGTACGGAACACTCTTGCACCGTTGTCCCAGGCAAACACGAGACCCGTTCTAAACATGGCTTATTAAACTCATCAGTTTTCAAATAAGCGACAACTCTCTTACTTGTATGCGGAGGTATGTGAAATGGGACGCATACTGAAACATACAACTTAGATGATTACGAATGCGAATACGACTACGCATACGATACTAATATTACTGATCATCGTTATCAGATTTTGTATTGTTTTGTAATTCAGGTTGTATATATACTCATATTATAGTGACATGGGGTATAAGAAATATATATGAGGTTTTTTTTATTTGGATTATTCTCTCGACGTACTATTCTCTGAAGCTATAACTGAGCTTATACAGCTGATTTTGCTTGTATTTGTAATCATCGGATTTTACTTCGAATTTTGTGTTTTGGATTTTAATTAGGGTTTTGTGATTTGGTTTGATTCAGATTTCAAGTATTATATATTAATTATTATTATTATTACATATATAACTATCTATACAGAAAAATATATCTGGATTATTACTTATGATACACTACATATTTCGTACTGGTTACTGTCATCCATTGCCTGACTCTTATAAGACTTACTGACTTGAGCTAGTACTGACACTATAATGAATATGCCTGGAGGTACTCATGCGTTCTATACTTACTCATCTGATTACTGGAATGTCCTATTGTGTTAATGTACTTAACTTCCCGAGTTAATCCTGTTTTTATAAATTCATTTATATTACTGTTAATTTACATTACTGTCTACTGCCTGCCTGTTTAACTTGAATACACGACACATTATTCTTGTACACATGTATTTATCTGTGCACGTCATTTGACTTTATTTTACATACTCATTGGGTTGCATTTCTGAGAACCCCTTAACATTGATGTCAAGATTCCAGAGTCTGGAGCATCCTGGAATTATTATGGAGATCAGAGTGGCGTAGCGGAAGCGTGGCGATCCTGTAGTTGCTCGTTCCTTCCAGACTCCCTTGCCAGGCTCTTGATATTTAGTCTTCTTGTCTTTGAGCACCTTCTATTTTGCCCCTTGTAATTTCTTTGTAAATCGTGCTTTATACTTCTCAGTGATATGTAATATTCTTGTAATATTGGATCACACACTGTGATAACAATGTACTCGTACAATTTAATTGAAATGTATATTATCATTATGCTTTTGTACTCTGATTCCTACTTGTACTGATATGCTTAGCATACGTATGTGAGGCTATTTTCGTCCTGCGTATGTACGTTGCAGTAATGCTACCGTACCTGGCGAGGCGAGTCGTTGCATCATTGGAGGTGAGTTTAATTTCTATACAATTTAGATTGTCTCTAATCAAACTATCTAGTTGCCGATCAAACCCGTATGGGTTCATGCATCCCCTAACATATGTCTAATTTGGAAAGCCCTTCACCAATATTCTAGCACAGTCTTTTACAGAAAAAATGAAGGATATATAAAAATAGAGGATGGATAAAAAAATTAGAGCAATCATAACGAATGTACCCAAAAAAAAAAACAACATTTAGTAAGTTGTATACCGTAGAAATAAGTTTAGGAATTAATTGATTTTGTTGGCTATTAAAAAATTCATCGAGTTAATCCTTGAGGTGTCTCCTATTTATTATTTTAGATCCATTAATTATGTCATATCCACCATCTAACTCACTCTTTAGAGCCCCCCAAACACGGATACACACATAAAATAAATCAAAGTAAAGGGAAGGAGGTCGATAGTTTAACCTAATTCCATACCTTTCAACAAAGTCAAAAAGGATGTGTTGTTGCAATGATGTTATATCTTCATTATCCATTGCTAAAATACTTTACGGTGAAATAATAGTTCTTGAATAAGGGGATGCAATCTATTTTTATATTCACGAAAACTTGTTACGATTTATGCTAGGGAAGAAGTACCTCTTATTACATTGCTTTCCACTCGACATATCCATTTAGGTGGTCAAGGGGTAGTGAAGCTCGACATAGTGCGCTAGATTTCAATCTTTGGTTGAGGATGAGAAACTCTTATGATCGCAGACTTTCTATTCTTTTTTGCACACTCCGTAATGATTTGAATGTTAGAAGTAAAGAAATAGATGATGGACATGAAAGATAGAGCAATCAAATAGAATCTCAAAGCGGAAATGTTGAGCAATAGATGAAGAAAACCATTGAATTATTTATTTCTTAATATAGAAAAATTTGGGTAGAATTTATTACTGGAGAGAAGATAAAGCGTCCTTTTGAGATAGAGTGACATATAACTTAACAATATTATTTGGAGACTGGATGAGTTGTCTATGTAAAAAAGAACATAGGAACGACAAAATGCTTAATGTAAAAAGAAGATCATGTTTATAAATAGTCAATTTCAATTCAAAGTTTAAGTGACATTATGAATTGCCATATTTTGGAGTAGGTAGACGCTATTTCAGCTCATAAGATCCATTATATTGAACCATTAGTTTAAATGAAATGTTGTCATGTATAATTATTGTTGGCCCAAAGGCCTTCCACCCTAGTTTTGATGATGATTAACTCATGTAGTTATGTTTACTAATAATCTTGTGTTGTTTAAGTTTCAGATCATTAACCAAGATATTAATTGGTGATTAGCTTCAACAAGGTGTTTAGAAGCTTTTCATGGTGATTCCAGGGCCAAAGTATCAAGATCATACCTTGCCTAGCTCATGGATCACGGTGTTTGTGGATCGAGTCGCCTTGAAGATGAAGATCATCAAGAAGACTTAGGTATCCATAGTTTAGTGTGTTTTAGATCCATTTGTAAAGCTTAGTATAGTTGATATGCTCAAGTGCACAACACACACGTTTTCATGTTTTGGATTTGGTTTTCATGAATAGATTGATCAAAACAAGTTTAATTTGTTTATATGTATAGTAGATGGTTTCTATTTATACATGCATGCTTAAACTTCTTAAACAAACTTATTTTGACTATCCTATTCATATTTTGGAAAAATCAAGTTTGATAAAAATACAAGTTTTGGTTTTTGGTAAAAATGATAAAACACAAAAATAGTTCATATTGATTGATATTTGAGCTAACTTTTTATCACATGTTTATATATCAATGCAAAATGATAAAACTATTTTTGGTGATTTTTAGAAGACTTAAAAGATTTTTTAAAATATTTTTAAACTATTTTTTCTGACCCAGTTTTCTGTTCCAGGCTTCAACCAGTCGACTAGTCAAACTGAACAAGTCGACTTGGGTGAAGTCGGTCGACCGGGCCGGTCGACCGACGTGCACAGATCTGTGCGCGTTTGGCAGCTCTGGGACGGTCGACCCGGGCGGTCGACCGGGTCTGAGAGCAGTGCTCTCTGTTTGTTTGGGTCGACCGGGCCGGTCGACCGTGGTTGCCCAACGGTTACAATTCTGACTGTTGGCGGTCGACCGGGCCGGTCGACCGTTAGCCTGTCAGGCTGCCACATCAGCCTAACGGCTAGTTTTCTGATGGGCCTATATAAACCCCAATTCTTTGGGATTTTGGCCAAGGTTTTTAGAGACAAAATTTCCAGACTTTCTCTACTGTTTTAAAAGAGTTTTAAAAAGAGTTTTGTGCCAAAAGATTTATCTTTATATTGTTTTGGGTTTTTGAAAAATCAAAGAAAACTAGGTTTTGGGATATTGATTTGATCTTTCATTTTCTATCTTTTACGAGAGATTTCCCAATTAGTTTTTCTTTGTTGCTTGTTTCCAAAAACACCTTGATTTTCACACTTGAGCTATCTTCTATCCTAATCTATTTAGGATCTTGTTTTGTGGAAAAGAGAAAAGAAAAGAGAGATTATTTGTGGTTGAAAGAAACCACTTGTTGTACACCCTTGTTCTTGTTGTATCCCTCTTTGGTAGAGGTGATCGGGTGATTGGTTTGCTCCCTCTAGTGAGAGGTGGAGTTTGTTTGTAAACCCTCTTCGGTAGAAGTGTTGGTTGTTGTTTGGCTACGGGCCTACCCCTCGGTTGTGAGGTGGTTGTTTGAGAGAGGAGTTCGTACTCCCTTGTTGTACAAATCATTCTCGTGAAGGTTCCCTCGGTGGGAGTCCTCGGTTGACATTATAGTGGATTGGAAATCCTACACGGTGGTGTAAGCGGGGATGCAGAGCTAGGGGCTCGAACCTCGAAACATATCCTTGTGTTTGCGTTTGATCCAATATCTCTCAACTCTCTCTCTCATTTAATTGTGCAAAGCATCATTCATTCATATTATTCATTTTGCTTGTGTTGCCTTGCATTGATTCATATTGCCATATCTATTATATGCTTGGTTGTTTGTGTGTGCCTCACTTGTACTTAATCAACAAGAGCTTCACATAGCACCTCAACCCATTCAAGGGAATCAAGAGGAGTTAGTCCAGAGCCCTTTACGGGGAATTCGGCTACACTTGTTGATTGTACTAAGTGTGTTTGCAAAATTTGCATTAGCTTCCGCATTTAGCGCACTTAGTTCACTAGATTAGTACGTACACCTATTCACCCCCCCTCTAGGTGTTTTTCAATTATTTCACGACAATGACTAGAACTTTTATTATTTAGTTAATTGTTAATGGTTCATATATTTCTTGATCAATTGAGTGATCTTAATAGGAGTGATGAAATAATTTTTTTTTTCTAACGTGATTAGTGTTAAATCTCTTAAATTGCAGCATATACATTTTTTAATTAAAAAATAAATATACAATCAAACTATTGCAAACTTATCACATAACGATCAAATTCACATATATTATCTGTTTATAAAGAATCATTATGTTCTTTATGAACAACAAGAAGAGCATCATTATTACCATAATTTGTTTTTATATGGTGTTCCTTTTCTTCTTTTATGAGACCTCCTAATACAACACTTTTCTTTTCTTTTTTCACATGTGTTCTTCTCCTTTGTACTCTTTCATCTCACTTTTTCACGCGTCTCCTTACTCATTTTCATGTTTGAATTATGGATTCTTTTGTTGTAATTTTATATCTCCCTTTGTTTTGCTTGAAACAAATTTGTCATACTTATTAATTTTTTGCTTTTTTTTCTTTACAATGTCATTGTTAAAGAGATCATAATTGAGTTGCCTTACACTCACGACCGGGACCTAGGTTATGATTTTACTTTAAAAACAAAATAACAACAAAAAATTATATTTGTCCAATTAACAACATCTACGATTCAAATTATCATGTATAATTTCACACATCCAATCTTTTTGAGAAAATTTATTAATAAATATATCAAATTCATTAGCATCCCAGATTTAAAATTTTCCTTCAATATTTCCTTTTTTGAACTATTTTATTTCATTCTCTAAGTACTTAAGAGGCTCTTTGGTTGTTGAATAGTTTGAGAGAAAAGCTTTCTCAAAAAAAAAAAAAAAAACATATTGGTGCACTCATTTCAGTCTAAAATGAATTAAAAACTGCAAAAAAAAATGCTGATATTTTAATGCTGGCTATTTTCTAATCTTTTGATTGATATCAAACAAATAAATAATGGGAAAAAGTGGAAAAACTGACAACATGTTCACCAAAATTGAAATTTTTTAGGCTCACCGTCTTTTGCTCACCGCGCGCAATGTGAGCCGTCCGATAGGGACCGAGCTCATCGCATTGGATGACTAACAGCGCGCGGTGAGCAAAAAATAAAACTCACCAAAATCGCCGTTTTCCCAGCCACTTTGTGAGAAACAAACTCCCCACGAACCACCCTCTCTTCCCTCCTGTGTGTGAAATTAAAAATGACACTTTTAAACCTCCAACAATATCTCTACCTCCCATCTCCTCACCCTACCTCTCAAATCCCACTCATCTCTCTGCAATCTCACCATGCCTTCATCTTCTCGTCGCCCAAACGCCGGCTCCTCCCTCTCCCCTCCCCCTCAATTTCCCTCACAGCGTCTCGATCGAAGGTTAGGGTTAGGGTTTCTCTCGATTACGGCCAAGACAAGGGACAAGATGGGATTTTGAGGGGAGCCGAGGAGGATTTGGGTGAAGACAGTGAAGTGTTCAAGAAGACGCTGAGGCTGGTCGAGTGCTCCATGTTCGCTTCGGTCGCTGGCCTTGCCTACTTGCTGAGCAACTCCCTCGCCATTGAGGTCAGCCATTTTCTACAAAATTTGGATTTTTATGTGGGTTTTGATTTAGTTGTTGTTCTAAGTAATGAATTTATTGTGATTAAACTGAATATTCATTGGTGCAATTTAACGAACAGCTTTAGTTCTTAACAGTCTGTACATTTAGAGTGTCTATTTGCAGTTCTAATGGTATTCTGCTTGCCACTAAGGAGATTAATTTTTACCTGTCAAGTGTAAAAATCTACCGTTCAAAATAATGTTACCATATGTCCCCCAGATTCAGCAGTGACTTGCGCATTGGAATGTTACAATTTGAAGTTCTTATGTTGCAAAATATAGTTTTGTCCTTGCAACTGGCCTTCCTTTAACCTTTTGCCACAAGGTTCATCTTTTACTTTCCCCACCGGTCTATTTTGGATGGAGAGACGGAAATTTCCATCTATTGCATATATACTAGTTTCTATTCTGGGATTTAGTTGCCCAAAATTTTCCAGCTTAGTCTCATACTCTGATCCTTTATAAGCTTTCCAATTTCAGTTCTCCAATTTGGATGGCCATTCAAATATAGCTATAAGTTTGGAAGTCTAAATTGATATCTTGATAACTTTCAATTTGGAAGCCCATCTTGTAATTTGTAAGATAATATTCACACATCTTATGATTTTTATCAATGTAACTTTTCTTTTTCATTAAACCTTATTAATGAAACGGGGGGATCTTTACCCACTGTTTTCTCTCAAGGAAAAAAAAAAGTTATTTTTTTTTCTCCCTAATAATCTGAATCCAAAATCCTAGAACTGTGTCTGATCCATACTTCTTTATAGAAGCATATTTGCTAACGAAGTGGAAGGGCTCCATCTCAATCTGTGGAAAGGCTCTATCTCCAGGATGACCGCCATAAAACCTTATTAATAAACACTTGGGATCTTTACCCACCACTCTCTCTCTCTCTTTCCCAAAAAAAAAATTTTTTTTTTTCCGCCATAATAATCTGAATCCAAAATCATAATGTTGTCTTTGATTCATATTCTCTTTAGAAGCATATTTTCTAATCGCAGTGGAAGGGCCCCATCTCAATCTGTGGACCACTTCTATCTCCTGGATGACCATCACGTGCTTTAGGAAACTTTTTGCACCATCACCAGGAAGTTGGTAAGGTTGTTCTATAGCCAGCAGTAGAAATTAATTGGTCACTGGTGTTATTCTTTCTCTTAGAGTCATTTCTATTGTTTGTATTTCCATTTATTACATTCTGTATTTATAATTCTAATGGCTGCCAACAATACCTAAATCTAGAACATTCACAACTCCTACAGATACACTCTGAAAATAGCTCTTCAGATAAATTCAGAAGCATAAATGAATGTAGTAGTTTATGTCATCTTCTCACTTCTTATTTAAGAGTATTTCTTTGTCTATAATAATTTGGAAGGTTGCTTGTTGGTTGCATGAGATGAGCTTAAGTGATATGATGGGAAATTACTACCTAGTGTTTCATGGTGGTGCTGGCTTCTGTTGCGTAGTTATCTATGAGTTATAGATGGTTATCTGACGTGACCTCCGAATATAATACGTGGCGCTTTTATGGCTTGCCAAATTTTGATGGAAAGTTGATGATGGGGATGATTTCTGATGTCCACTGTTAATTCCATTGCTTTCTCCAATGCCCATAATGCTGCTTGGCTCTGGAAGATGAACTAATATGCTGATTTTATTTGATTCTCTTAATTTTTAGCCGGCAACAATTTTGACCTGAAAAACTGAATTAAATATTCAGGAATCCTGCCTCTTTCACTCTTTCACCATGCGAACCACCAGAAACAGAAAACCCAGCAACATTCCACAGAATTTTCCTGCAATTAGGATTGGAATTAAAATGTGGAGTGATTACTGGGCTCTGTTTGTCTAATCTTTTGCTGAATCACAAAGTCTAGTGTGTTAGGATTTGTATCCATCTCAAATGCAGTCCCCTAATCAACTTCTTTAGACAGTTCAAGAGGTACCCTGTTAAGGGAAACAATGTGACAATTCTTGGCTTTTATGCTCTTTGATCCTTCAGTTCGTTTTCCTTTAGCTTTATCACAAGCTTTTCAGCCATGGAGCAGTTGAAAAGAGTTAGTGCTCTCACTGTATTGTCTTGAAAATATTATTGAAGGCTAGCCTATCTTTGTTGATGGCTTTTTAGCTACATAGTGGAAGTAGAGGGGCTTATGATTGAGTATTTTCATTATGGAAGAATCCTCGTCTGAAGTTCCTCTTGCTGTCTGTATCAAGTAGGAAGTTAACCCACTAGAGCTTTCAAAATCCCTTCTCTCGCCCACATTATTAGCCTCAACTTTCTTTGCGACTAACTACCATATCATGAATCATGACAAACACTGTTTACTAGACTTTGATGGCAGTCTTCTTGTTGCAAGTCTAATTCATGTTAATTATTGATACAAACATACAAAAATAATCATCTTAATTCCTGAAAGGGCAGAGATCGGTGAATACAAGTACAATGGATGCTTTGAAGATTCATATCAACAATTGACTAGCTAAGCTAAGTTCTTTTAACCTGGAATTTGAGCCAATTTGTCTGGGTGAATGTCCTCAAAGATTTCTAATTAGGTTACCTCTATCCTAAATCAGACTACATTAAATTCCGTCTTTGATATTTTTGACCAATAATAGCTCCTTATGGTCTAATAATTGAGGATTCAGCAGGTTGTTCAATAGCAAAGGCATGGGCTGCACATTCTAAAACCACTCATTGAGGTTCTGAAACATTTACAAATCAATAATGTAGCATTATTGAATGCATCAGGTTGAATGTCCTTAGAGATTTCTAATCAGACCTCTATCCTAAACCAGACTACATTAAATCCTCACTTGATATTTCTTTTTTACCAATAATAGTTCCTTATGTTCTAATAGTTGAGGATTCAGATTGCATAGCATAGGCAAGGGGCTGTGCATTCTAAAACCACTCTATAAATCAATATTGTAGCATTGTTGAATGCATCCCAAAATGCCAAATCAGGAATATAATAGACTAGCTCTTCAAGGAAGTTTCCATAGAACAGAGATCAATCTTGCAAGTTGCTCATTAGAATCCATGACCTGTAATTTTGATGTAGTGGCATGATTTCAGTTAAACATGGTAATGGTGGAATCAGTCCTTACTTTGGTTCCAGTGACAAAATTTCAGTTTCTTACTAGTATTGGGTCTGTTGATTATGGAATATATATGTACACTTGTAGTTTGCCTTCATTTAATTGTTGCAGGCCATGAACTATAATTCTAATTTTCAGGCTGGAAGATTCATCATATAATTATTTAGAAGTATTGCCCCCACTTTATATTTCACCATAATTACATTTTTCTAACCATTATTTTCTTCTAAGCATATTTCTTGTTCAAAATGAACCATGGCTTCATCTCAGGTTGGGGTAACCTGACTTAATTCACGAGCATTATGTCTTTTCAGTAATTTTGCAGTTGGCAAACCACCACCATTTTCATATGCTTCATCTTTTTAATTGGCCACTGGTGTTGTTTTGCTTTTTTATTGGCATTGTCATCGCCATATTCTCATTTATCACACACAACAAGTATACTTTCATGGGTATCGGGTAACTCAAGCAACATGCTGGATAAAATAACCAAAAGACAATTAATGATAACCTTAATTTTTTTCTATATATATATATATATAGAAAGTTTTATTTTATTGTCATTATCTCAACACAACTTCTAGATCATTAGTTCCTTCAACCTCTTTTAGAAGCACCTCTCATCTTCAAAATGGACCAGGCCTCCGCCGCACCTGGGACAAGTCCTGGCACCCTGCATGAGCATCATGTACTTCAAGCAGCGGTTGCAGCTCACTAGCTCCAGGGAATAGATAGGATTTGAGGTGTGCACCGTATCCTTGGAGGAGGTTGATGTGTTGTTATCACCACCAAAGTTTTCATTCCAGTAGCATCCGGCATGAGTTGCGCGAGGATCCTTGGTAGTCCTCTCACCAGTCTGTTTATTGATGAAAATTGACGCTCCAGTCTAGAATATCAAACAATGGAGAGCATGACCAGATATGGAAATAAGACAACAAATAAGGGAAAATTCTATAAGATTTTGGTTGGTGATAACTGGTAACTCTTCTGATTATCCCCCAGAAAAGACTTAAGAATAGGAGTCACTTGCTAAACAGCAGATGCCCCAAAGGGATACAACTAACGTTAATAGCTATATTTTTGTACTTGATGGTCAAACTCGGGATATTCCTAGTTTGAGGTGTAAAGATAACCGGCCTTGGAGGTCAGGTTTCTTATGATCTGGACTGTCCCTAATCAAACTCTCTAAGTGATGATTAAACCCATATGACCTCATACATCCTCTAGCATCTCCAATTTGGAAAACCCTTCGCTAAGATACTAGCCTAGCCTTTTTTATACGATGAGGATGGATGAAAAAAATGTAGGATAATGGGAAGGAAACTACGATAATTGTAATGCATGTGTTGAAGAAATTCAACATTTAAGAAAGTTGTATACCTCGTAAGTATATCAATAGAAGTTATTTGGTTGGTCATTAGTAAAATTATTAGGTAATAGAAATTGAGATATTAGCTACGTATTGAATAGGTTAATTAAGTCCAACATCTAGACAGTTCCCACTCGCCTACACACGCATAACATATTAAAGAAAGGGAGAGGAGGTTGTTGGTTTAACCTAATTCCATCTCTTTGGCAGAGGGCAAAGTTGGGGAGGATATCGTCTTGTCGAATGAGGGAATTAACCTTCATTACCACTTTTAGTTTTAACAAATGGCCAAAATAATGGTGTATGAGAGCTAATTCCCAAAATAAGTTTCATTACCCCTTTTAGTTTTAATTAATGGGCAAAATAATGGTGTATGAGAGATAATCCCCAAATAGGGTATACAATGTGTCTTTGCATAAATAAAACTGGTCACAAATGCTTAGGAGGAACAACTTATTACCTTGGTTTCCACCCAGCGGATCCAGTTAGGTGGTAGAGGATCATTGAAGCCCAGTGCGCTACTCTTGTTTTCAATCTGAGGATAAGGAAGCCTAATCATTGTGGCGTCTCTGTCCTTCTTGATGCGCTCCGGAGCCATTTCAATGTTAAAAAAAGAAGCCATGGGTGAAGGACAACGAAAGATATGGAGGTCGAAAATGGAGTTTCTCAAAGAGGGCAATGGTGAGCGATAGATGAAGAAAGTCTTCTCTGATTCTTGCTTAATAAATAGAAATAAATTGCGTTGAATTCATTCGCCAAGAAAAGATGGGGCATCTTTCTTACCCAAATATTAATGAGGTTTTGGACTGACGCGCAACTTGGCAAGATTACTTGGTGAGACATGGAAAAAGATATGCACAGACTCCGGACCGTCAGATTGGATGAGATGCCTCTGCCATCTTGTTTTTGGAACAATTACTTGTGATAAATTTCAGATTAAGAATATGGTTATAAATGGTGCATCCAAATTCAAAAACTTTAGTGACATAGCATAGTTATCCGTTAAGTTCTAAGATTAGAGATTCAAGGTATATAGATTATTGAATATCATGAAGTACATTTTAACCATTAGTTTAAAATGCAAAGTTACAATATGTAGTTATTTGCTGAACGCAACTAAAACTATTTTTTATATATTTTTAATTAACTGCAAATGCTATGTAAATGCTTTTGTCCAACTAGTGAATTTTTATAATTGCAGTATGAACTTCCTTTCCTCGTGGAAGATTGTGGGTTTGAATCTTTGGGTGTGTTTGCTATTGCTTCTCATATGTGCTTTCACAGCTTTTAAAGCAAATAAGTGCTTTTTAAATAAAATTAAATGTTTGGTAACACTTTATAAAAGGACTTTTAGAAAAAGCAAAAGTCAAAAAACTACTTTTTGAAGAAGCAAAAAAAAAAAAATCTAGCTTCTCAACATCAACTAAAGGCTTCTCTCCTTATTTTTCTCTCCCATGATCTCTCATGTAATATAACTTTTAACTGAATTTTTCTCTCTATTTCTCCTATTATGTATTATGAATATTATCTACATTTTCTTTTGCACATTCATTTCTATCATAACTTCCTTCAATAATTTTTATTTAAATATTTACAATTTTTCATAAGCACTTAAAAATTTAAATTACCAAACATCTTAATTACACAAAAGCACATTCTTAGAAAGCACTTTTTGACGGTCCTTTTGAAAAAAGACTGATATGTAAGTAGAAGCAATACCAAACACACCCTTCCCATTTGTAGTGAAGAGTGGCTTTTTAGAATTAATAAATACAGGGGAACACTATTTCAAACTTATTACACAATGACTTGAGTTTACGACACGTCTCATGGAGGTCCACGGTGATCCATGTAAGCAATAAAAAATCCAATTGAGATTACTAAAACTATAGTTCTTCCCTTAGTGGGAGTTATCTCTCTTTATCGGAGCTTTCTTCTTCTTAGAAGCTTCCTTCTCTTTCTTTACTGTTTCTTCCTTTTCTTTTGTACTTTCCTTCTTATTTGGAATGGCTTCACTACCTTTCTAGTCTTTTTTCCACCTTTTTAATGTCAGCTTATAAACTTTTTTTTTTGAAAGAAATATTTTTTGTATGACTTGTTGACTACTTTTCGTTTCAATACAAAAACCATTTTGATTAACAAAATAATCTTTCTATTGTTATATATAGTGCAAAACATTTGATAGAGTTGCAATTTGATTGTTGTACTCATGTCTGCTTTCATAACATATGTCCATAAATAAAAAAGTCAATCTACTTAAATTACAACCTTGCCCTTATTTCGATATTCGACTATTTTATGTGAAACGTTATCATTAGTCTTTTATTAATTTGTGGGCCTATGCCTTTAACTAGAATTATTATTATTTATTTATTTATTTTTTGAGTAAAGGCTTTTGCTTAGTCTTAAACCTAGGTCATCTCATATTTCAACCATCTTGGAATCGACAGACAATAGTCTCAAAATAGATAAATCGTCTCGGTGATATCATAATCGGTGAAAAATTGTAAAAATAATTAAAATTATTTTAAAATTGTTTAGATAATTAAGCGTCATTTTGACATATTTTTTGAAAATAATTGATGAAATTTTAATCACATTTTGGCAAAGTTTATAAAACACAATAGTTGATATAAAGAAAATGTATATACATAGGGTATTTTAATGAAAAAGTGGATAAATTAATTTGATAATAATTTTTCTTATAAATTTAAGTTTTATGTTTTTGCTAAGTGCTGATAAACAAATTAAATATTATTTCATTAGATAGTTAATTAATTGTATATACCAAATGTAAAAAATATTTTTGTTAACCAAATAATTATATAATTAATTAATGAAATTATCTAATAAACTAATTTATAAATTTATTAAATACTATATATAAGGAAAATGTACCTCAAATGCCATCTGAAGGACTCTTTCAGATGGTGGTGAGGTGGACAAATCTTAGACGCAGATTGGGAGTTGGGATCAGATAAAGAATAAGAGTGAATTTTGCAGCAAAACCCCACCCACCTTTTTCAAGTTGCGGGCCCCACCCCACCCCTAATTAATTTATCACTTCCGCTTCTCTCTTTTCTCCTTATCTCTCTTGATTTTACTCTTTCTCCCTCCTTTTCTATTCCTCTCTCTATCTTGATCCGATCTTGCCGCCGCCCCCTGCTCGCCTCCATCTAGGCATCACTTCTTTGTCGAGGGACCCAACCTTGATCCCACCATGCCTGACACCCGACGCCCCTTCTCAACCTTGCCCGTATCGCCCCTTTTCTCCACGGTCTCGGCGATCGAAAGCATCGCAGATGCGAAGCTTCCCTAGATCTCTCTCCTTTCTTCTCGGATCTCGCTCTTTCCTCTCCGAACTCGCTCTTTCTTCTCGTCCCGCGTTTCTCGATCTTCAAATCGATGCTCGGAAAAAGCAGAATCACTCGAAATTGGCCAATATCGCCTGGAATCGGCCAATTCCGGCCGATTCTACTTCTTCCGAACTCATTCGAGGCCGTTGATGTCGAGTCCAATATTTCATCCTTGATTTGATCTTAGGCTCGATCGATTTTGATATGAATCGGCCGACTCGTATTGGAATCAGCCGACTCCAAAATCCATGGTTTTGAACATTTTGAGAAAATTAAGTATATTAAATATGTTGGCATCCAAATAGATTGAAAATTCCTAGCATAAAACAAGAGGGAACATTTTTTCCATGAAATTTTTAATGATTTTGCCTCTAAATATTTAAACCTCCCTCTCCTCTCTTAATTGTGAAGTTAAAAATGACACTTTTAATCCTCTATTTCATTTTTATATGATGGACTCTTACATCTAAGCATGACCTTTCTTTTAAAAGCAAATTCTCTACCTTGCTCCACAACTTTCCAATTTTTCTTTTATCCGTCATCTTGGTCTGAAGGGAAATTCTCTAATTTTCATGTTAAACAAGAAGTTTGGATAGAAATATTCATTAATTACCACATATAACAGTTGCTATTCTTGTATTTAATCACCCAAAAATTTCTGGCTTCATCTGATCTTTGTTAATCCTTCCAATTATAGATTTCCATTTTGTATAAGCATAAAAATATAGTTATAATTGATAAGTTTGCAACTTGGAAGTTTAAAATTTAGATCATTACCTGCAATGTTGACTTTTAATTTGGAAACCCCTCCTTTAATTTGTAAGAGATCATCTAGGCCTCCTAATGTTTTATCACTGTGACTTCTTTTCTACCAGTAGTCTGAATCCAAAATTCTAGAACCATGTCTGAATCATGCTTATTTTTGGAAGCACATTTTCTATGGAAGGGCTCCATCTCACTCATTGAACATCTCTATTTGCCAGATGTTCATCATGTTCTTTAGATAACTATTGCACCATCACAAAGAAGTTGTTTTGTAACTAGGAATAGAAATAAATTGGCCATTTGTGTTTTCCTTGCTATTGGAATCCTTTCAATTTCCTCAATTTTCGATTTATTACATGCTATAATTTTAATTCCGACAAGTGTCATTAGCATCTAAATGCAGAAGATTCATTAAGAGAAGTTAATTAAAATGACTCAATTAGAACTTTAATGCCATTATGCACATTTATATTTATTATCCAAATCCAAACACCTACTTGAATGTTCCTTCAACCTGTTATCAGAAGCATCTTTTCCGTTACAAAGTAGACCAGGCCAAGCCCTGTTTTCCTGCGTGTTCATCATGTAGCTCATGCGGACCTTGCAACTCACTATCCGGTGGTGGAGCTACATAGAGCTTGGGGGCCTTGGTGATAGTAATTTCCTACATAGATCGTGCCCCCGCCTCCCCCCCCCCCCCCCCCCCCCCCCCCCAAACCCCACGCCAAAAAAAAAAAAAAAAAAAAAAAAAAAAAAAAAAAAAAAAAAAAAAAAAAAAACCCACCCACACACTCACGCACACACACAAATCCCACGCGCGCGCTAGGAGATTGTTCCAGAAAGTAACACATTACTTGGGAGTTAAAAGGCTTGAATTGATCCAAACTTAAAAGCTATATGAACCTATTAGTTGTACACTCATGTATTCGCTCATATAAAAAGGAGAAGCATAGCCACATGTATCTAAGTTTTAGTGCTATGCTTCTTTTAAAAGCCCACTATCTATTAGAAGTCCATTAACACATGCTATTCCACATGAATTAGAGCTATACAAAGAATATTTTTAGAAAGAACCAGATAAAGTTGTTGTTTGCAAATTTGGATACTTAGAACAAAAATAAAACATAACAATGACAAATTTAGTCATATATACTTAGAACAATAATTATAGGTAAGTCTCTTAAAATTTAAAATTCTAAAAAAAGTTAACAGCCATTTAATTGCAAATTTGCACAAAAAATTGGAAACTTTTTTACCATAGAATTATAAACTAAAAATAAATAAAAGTAGTTTTTGTGTATTATTGAGATATTCTATTGGAAAATATTTCTCTCGTTTTTCCATTTGGCTTGAAATATAATTTCTAAATTTATTAATTTTTACCCACCGGAACCAGACCTTAAGGAGATTTAAAGCCTATTTTTGGATGCAAACTGTTTTCATTTGAGGAACTACCAATCAAATTATATAGAATTAGAAAAAGTAGTATTGGTTTGATGGTTCCTGGCTCTGCCCTTGTCACCTCACTTAGTAGTTAATAGGGCTTGAGATTTTCGCCACAACCTTGCGTGCACGTAATGAGCCCTTTGCCTCCCACACAGCTTGTGATGTAGTAGCAACCCGCATGAGCCTTGCAAGGATCCTTCCTAGTCCTTTCAACCACCATATTCTGGATGAAATATGAAATTCAATGAAATGTCAAAACACAGGAGAGTTAAACATAACTAAACAGAAAACATGACAAGAAAGAGAATATCTGTGAAGGTGGCAAAAAGTAAGATTCTGATCTAGTCTTTTGATTGGTTCTTGGGCACTGTATAAAAGCATGAAAGGAAATGGATGGAAAAGGACGAATTATGTAACTTGGATGCATACAGTTAAGAAATTTAAAAGATGTATGCGTTTAGGAAATTTGTCATGGCCTGTGTCAATGCAAGAGCTTTTATTACCTTTGTTTCCACCCAATGTATTGGTCATGTTGGAGATGACTGCTGAAGTCCAAGGCAGTGCTCTTGTTTGCAAACTCTGGCTGTGGAGGAAAAGGAAGCCTGTTGATGCAGAAGTTTTTGCAGTAAAATAAAATAATGAGATCTAACATTTTTGGTTTTGGTTTTTATCGGAATAAAAAGCGGGTTGCAATTGTGTTGTTCCTATATTCAATAGTAACGTGATATTGTATTATGCCGTATTCTTAAAATAAAATAAAATAAGACTAACATCGCAACTCCTAACTATGAAGATGAGGAATACTCAGTCCATTTAGACACGACTAGGTCAATTTCCTAATACTTGAGCACATCAAACAAATTAAAGTCAAGAGCTAAGGATGTTTGACCGGGTTTATGCCTTATAGGTCCTACCTCAAAGTTTTTCAAGTCTAACAAATCTGAATTCGATCATACTCTTTACTCTAAATTTGAAACTGAATTGTAGGTCGTTACCCCCAAAACTACTTGCCATATAAATTGTTTTGACTATAAATGAGCAACAATTGAGTGTTAAAACTTGTCCATAGTGAATATCAGGATGCGTTGGGACATCACGGGGGAATTAAAACCCAACTTAATCTTTTCATTAGCATTAATCCTAAAGAACAGTTAGGTCATTGGAAGCTATTTAATCAAATTGATCATTCTGCATTGCATGCAATTTTGATCCATTGATAATTCACAGTCTTCTGTATTGAATTGAATTGATCGCAACAATGAATTAGTGGGGCCTTTTATGTGAAAGTAATGCCATCAATGACTCAACCTTTCAATACTTTATCAAGAAATACAACATTTTATACAAGTTGAATGAGGAAATTCTATCTTAAGGCCCAATAATGCCATCAGCGGCTCAACCTTTCAATATCTCATGTATTAGTTGCAACAGTGAACTAAATAGCTTGTTATCATGTATTAATTGTTAATTCTGTGATCAAATTGAATTAAATGCTTGTATATCTTGTATAAATGTTGATATGACCCAAAACTAAATTAATTTGATTAAATAGCTTGTATAAAATATATTAATTGCAATAGTGAATTTTGTGCTAATGGTGAAGAAGCACAGTGGACCTTTTCATTCCCTTAGCTGGAAAAAAGGGGAAAAAGTCTTAGGGCTAGCCCGAAAGCCTGAGGGCCAGGTTAGAGCCGATAACATAAAGGCCCAATGCCATGTTGGGGCCTAATTAAGGCTCTAAAGCTTTTGTAGCTGGGGCCTAATTAAGGCTATAAAGCTTTTATGGCTGGGGCCGGCCGACTCAAGGTCCAGTGTGACCCCAATACATTATCATCCTTATGTTTTGGACCTTGAATTTAGAATACCAAATATACTTTGCCATGGCCCCATTATTCTGATCAAACCACCATACGTATCAGAAGGCTCGCCTCATGCATGTCCCATGCAATTAGTACCCACATAAGAGGTCATTACAATTAAGACCCAGAAGCCATCTCTTGCAATTATCATAAGGAGTTTAGACTTTAGAGACTTGTAGTATGTAAATGTTCTCTTAAGAGGTAACTAGCTGTGGGTAGCTGAGTTTTGAATCATCTCGAATAATACCTCTACTCGCGCAAACAAGTTCCTGACCTTGATGCAGCCGAGTTTCGAACCTGCTCAAATAATACTGGTTCTAGGTGTCAATTGGTCATTATGCAAACTTAATAATACTTGAAACCACATCCAAGTGCAATCACACATGGATAATGCGCAAGAATCTGAACTGTAACCTTGTGTGCGCACATCAAATAGATTTAAAATTGCCCGCATCAAATTGGTAATAAATTATGCATGACCCATGCATGCACTGGCAACCAAATCAAGTGGCATGATAACCTAAGAATTCAAATAGATAGATAATAATTATTTATTGTCACATGCTTCGAATCACTGTTGACACATTTGTGCACCTTCAAATGATGCCGTTGCCCCCACTTTCCCTTCATTAGAATCACATCCCCGTTATCTCACCTAACTTCTTCGATTCTTGACTAATTGATTCCATAAGTAAAAAAGATTAATTAAGCCTAAAATCATGAGTTATAATCTATGGTTATATGAAATTTTCCATACTTAATAAATATTTACATGTAGGTTGTGCCATGCCATATCCCAAGACTAATTTCACATAGCGACTCAGAACCTCCAAAGAATTAAATTAGGCCATGCTATGATTGAAAAACCAAGTATATATCAAAGTCATAACCTGGACGAGAAACTTGTAACAAAGACCATTGAGGGGGCAATTGCCACATTAGATCAACAAGCGTTACAGATTTGTGGCTGCCCTAGAAGACAACAAAAGTCACAAGTGAACTAATTTGTCAAAAAACTTGAATTTAAAACATGCATGTCAAAATAGACCTTTGAGTCAAACTCTCAAGCTTGGGGACTTTTATTTTCCAAATTGATTCAAATTTCATGGGCCACAATGTCCCTTAACTAAAATAAACTCTAATTGCCACTGGACCTGGCCCAGTGGTAAAGGAGTTGGGTTGGGAAATAAGTCCCAGGTTGAAGACCAAGATACGACATTTGTTCAAAAAAAAAAAAAAAAAACTCTAATTTCTCCAAGATTTCAAATATCGAACCCCACGTCACCAAACTGAACCCTAATCCTAATATTAATCATCACATCACTAAACTGAACCCTACCAAAAGTTCTAAAATCAACCCAAACATTGCGAAGTTGAAAACTTGAAATTCTATTCAAAATTTCAAAATTGATCATCACATTACTAAACTGGAATTCTATCTAAAATTCCAATATCAACCACTATGTCACTTAATTGGACTCAAATTCAAAATTGCACATCACTAATTCTATTCAAAATTCTAGAATTGAACATCACGTCACTAAACTAGATCCAAAATATAAATTTCAACCACCATGTCACTAATTGGAGCCAAATATAGATTTTGATCACCATATCACTAACTGGACCCCAAGTATAAATTTCGGCCATTATGTCACTAAACTAGACCCAAATCTCAAATTCGACTGCTACGTCACTAAACTGACCCAAATTTAAAATTGACCATCACATCACTAAACTATAATCGACCAAACCCTAATCCAAACAAGTAAGTCCTCTTCATATTAGGACTCATTCTAATGAGAAATTTTCTTTCCAACAAATTCTTTCTGAAAATAATTCTCTCGTTATCAAGAAATTTCAATAAATTATTTCCCAGTAAAGATGTCCTCTATCTATAAAAAAATCTCAATAAATTATTCTTGATCCTCTAATGATGCTATTATTTAGTATTTCAGTGTGATGATGATGCTTGGGATATTAAAAAGGCCTCAAAAAATTAAGATTGTTTTGTATTACCATTAAATTTGAGTTCATATAAGACTATGTAATGTGTTAATCGGAGTTACCTTTGGTTCACCCCTAATGGTAATTAAGAATAGATTCTTGAGTTTATTAGAGATATTGAACCCCTCAAGTAATAAAATTCTATCTGATTGAAGGAATCTTAGGGATAAACCCAAAACAAATTTTATCTATTCGCTTATCCATTCTAAAAGGCAATTTTTTGGGTGTGATTTGTGACCCTACAAAGCCTAGTGTTGTGTCATCACGTTAATTATTCTAGCATTTAGAAACCTTTTTAATGTCACGAGAATTTTGAAGAGGGAGAGTGTGAATAATTAAGCAAATAAATATTTGTAATAAATTTGAACCTTTAAGCGAAGAAGAAGCATCTTTTTTACCAAGGACTTAATAAGATTTTATAGTGACATGAATGTAGTCGTGTTTGGTCTCTAGCTTACAAAGAATGTTGGGTGAAATTTGTAAACAACTTTGTCAGTTATGGAGGATCCTTTAGATGAGCTTTGGCTGAGCTAGATCTTCTACATCACTATATTAGCAATATATTGCAATTAAGTGTAAATTATTTAATGCAAGATTAGCAGCCTATACTCATAAAGCATGCACCAAAACTAAATTTTAGATTATTAAATATGCTAAAATTTTAAGTTCAAAGATCCAAAATAAGTAGGTAATACTGAATCCTTTAGGTTTTGTCACGGTTAACATTAGTTCTAAATTAACACACATAATTAGTAAAGGGTTCACGAATTGAACTCTTCTTAAATGTTTATTTAGTTGCAATTGTTTTCATTTTTACCTATCATTTCCCCATCATATGCTTTATTGTCCCCACTTTTCTTAGGCATAAACTTGTGGTTCCTCACAGGAAATTCTTAGTTTGTGGAACTCCAATGACATAAAGAGTAGAACCCTTTTTTCCATCAAGGGAGAGGATAGCTCATCCCCGACACAGGGGGAAGGAAATCTTCATACACACACGAGAAAGCTCCTTATGAAGGAAAACATGTGATGGAAGTCTATATCAGGAACGTCCTACTTAATACTCATATTGCACACGTAGATGATAAAGAGCCTCCAATTGCTGCAATGTGCCTTTATGCTTCCATGGAGGACATATAGTTGTTGCTTAATCATTTGGGAAAAAATGCTCCCTTTTCTTCCGATTGACATTTCTATCCTTAGTAGGCATGACAATACTCAAACTAGTGATCTCCTATTTAAGAAGTTTGATGTCGCTTGAATGAAGCGCATTTGTAGGTAATACTTCAAATTCTCTCCAATATCACTCTCTTTTCATCAAAATAAAAGGGAGTCAGCTGAGCCTCCAACGGTTTTGCCTCTCCACTTATTCTCCTTGCTATTAAATCTCACCTGCTAATGTTTTGATGCCTCTCCATATCCACCAAATGGTATCTTACCCCTTTCCCCTCAATTTCTTTAATCATGTCTTGATATATGAAGTCACGGTTTTCTTAATCGTTATCGAGCGATACGAGATTAAGTTAGGGTTTTTAGTGAATGTGAAAAGGATTTCAGTGATCGAGTCTTGTAGAGTTCTTTAAGTTTGCAACTTATTACTTGAGCAACCCCCTTGTTCATTGAGGTTTGCAACTTATTACAATTTTGGAATTTTTTATATTTTCCTTGTCTTTTGCATAAAACTAACTTCATTTATCTGTTTAATCTTTTCTTATAATATTATAGTATCTTTGAAGGTGATTCATTGTAGGAAATATAAGTAACTAATATTGCTTCTTTAATTTTATTTGGAAAGAGGAGATGGAGGATGCAATTTTTAGCTTACCTAAATACAATTGAAGTTAGCGGGCTCATATCGGGCATAATTGGGTCTATTTTGAGTAATCCTTTTACAAAGCCAAGTCGACCTAATTACTAAAAGAGTTGAGTATACCCATTTGATATCCTAACCCACTTGGTTTGTTACTTTTAACCCACTTAACTCATGTTGCATAGTAACCCTAATTCCTATAAAGCAATGAAGAGTACCTCTGCCATTTTTCTTCACGGTTGTCACTCAACACAACATTGCACCAACCATTCCTTTAATTTTTCCACAATGGCCAACTCCTGGAAGTGGCTGGAACACCTCGTCCAAACTCCTTTTGAACAACCCTCTTGGTCATTGCTTGTGTCTTCTCCCACCACTTTGCATCCTTCAAGCTAAGTTCATTAAACCCCAAAATCACCTTTATGTTATCCATAAATAAGAAAGCTACAATTTCAATTACTCTCTGGCTCCTACTTATCCTTCACTCGCCTCCAGTCCCCACCCCTTCACCACCAAGTCCAACACTAGCCTTAAATGTGATGAGAGCACTAAAGCTCTTTGAGACTGATCCTTTTGGAGGTGATTTGGAGGTGATGAGTCATGAGACCTTGTCGGTGAGTGATCCATTAAGAACTTGGTGCAGTAATGATGATGAGCACTGAAGCTCTTTAAGACTGATCTTTTGGGGCAATTTGGAGGGAATGAGCGATGAGACCTTGCTGATGGGTGATCCATTTAAGAACTTAGTTCCTTTATAGGTTTGAGTAATCCACTCCGGGTGAGTGCCCTTGACCACTTATTAAATTGCTTAGGGTTAAATGAGTCGAGTCAATTCCTAAGCAACCTAAACCCCATTTGCCATCCCTTTTCCACCGTTACCTTTAGAGAGGAACCCACAAGGAAAAAGCAGTGTCATCAAATTCATGGTGCGCTTTGGTTCGCGGTGTCAGTTTGAGTATGGGGGTACACTAGTTTGAATGGTATGCATCATGAAAGCGGTAGGCTTAGCCGTATCAGTTTTTCAGGCCATAGTACACTTGGGAGCATTCATTAGAGTCACTTCAGTAGCATGCATCAATTGTGTGCAAGTAGATAGAGAAGAGGCATGCATATACATTTGAAGAAATGTATATTCCGGATAATGATAATAAAAACTTGCATCTTTTAACATCTATGGATCAAGTCCTAATCTGATACTTGTTCAAAACATAGAAAGTAAACTACGTTAATTAGAAACATGATCATAATTCTAGTTACATTAAATAATCATAATTCAAATTTAAAGCCCCAACATAAGTTAAAAAAACTAGAAATAACATAGAAAGCAAACTACGTTAATTAGAAACATGATCATAATTCTAGTTACATTAAATAATCATAATTCAAACTTTAAAGCCACAACATAAGTAAAAAAACTGGAAATAAGTCTATTAAGAAAAGGCTATGTGGACATGCTAGAATTTCTATTACGAATTCATGGTCTTGCAAGGCAGATAAATGTATGCATTGTAAGTTCTTCTACTTCATTTTTTTATTTATGTTGTCTATGAATCCGAGTCTTGTGTTGCATCAATGGTATCTTGCCTTATTTGATTCAATTAAGTATCTAGTCATTGTAAATTTCTTACTATGGCTGATGGGAACATGGAGTCTTCTTTTTATGCTTTCACTGTTAGTACTAGCGTTTTCATTTCTTGGCTCACTAGTAATAGATTATATGATCACTTGCAAACTGATTGAAACTATCTTAACATATGCATTCTATTTGAATTTTCATCTTAAAAATTAGATTGAGTTACCTCCAATAAAATAAATTAAGAAAGATATTATCAGTCTTGAGGTAGGCACAGTCATTGCTTTAAAATATTGCTAACCTTGGTCAGCCAAGGCAAATGTGCTTCTTAGCGGTACAAAATCCCTTTATACCAATGTGTTACGTGCACACGACCATCAAAGAAGATGATCACAAACTGCTAGTTTAGTGCACAAACAAGGTGTGGAAATAAATTTAAGGAGAAATGGAGGGCTTTCTTGAGTGGAAGAGAAGTTCTTTTTGTTCTAAATTTTCTCTTTGGCATGGTTATGATTATACAGCTCATCTCTTTGTTATAACCATCACAATGTAACTCCATTAATGAATGACAGCTACTCATTAGGAGCACTAGCTCCCTCAAATACGTAGTTGACTAAGTGTTAGATTTGTCAGAGACAATAAATAAATAAGTTATACAGATAAATAAAGACTTGATTGAAAAGTTCATTTTTCTAAAACAAGATATCCAACAGTGCCCCTTCAAAATTGAAATTTGTAAAGTGAAAGATGAATGAAGATGCGGACCTGTAATCATATGTATAGGTGGTGGTGGTGGTAGCTTCTTGTATGAACCTACACACTTAGTGACATTGGTCACATCCTGAGGGTACTATTGTGAACCTTGGACTTTGAACTAGACTCCTTAACTAAGAATTGATAAAAACACAGACATAATGTTCATTACATCGGATCCTAAGTTGGTGTATTAGTAGAGCTATGCGCTAACTACGATATCTAATGAGGTAACTAGAGAGTTAACCCATCTTCCATGTTGTTTGGTGCCTTTGTGCTCTTGACACAAGCTATCAAGGGGATGGTAAGAGGAAGGAACAAAGGAAAAAAGAGGTACCCTAAAATATCTCCAAGGATTGTTAGATATTGTCAAAAAAATGAAATTTCAATTAACTTTTTTATTTATCTGTTTTACTTATTTATTTTGTCTTTGGCCAAGTCCAACAACTAGTTGTTGTTGACTTGATCGACTAACTGTTATAGATAGGTAATTCTTCTAATGGCTAGTTGCGACCAGAGGCTGATTTAAGGGGGTGGCGGCAGGGGCCTTGCCTCCCTCAATCGGGAAGATTTTTAATTTGTTACTTACTTTAAACATACGTGTATTTTACTTAGTATTATACCTTAAAAATTGGAAAAAGCTTATAATTTCTCTATTAAAATTCAAATCTTTAATATTTTTTTTCTATGAATGACAAATTCACTCATCTTTCCAAATAAATTACTTCTTGAAATGTTTTGTCTTTTTAACTCCTAACAAATTTACAAGAAATATATATATATATTATGAATTATATATAGTTAACTAATTGGTGTATGTAATATACTGCCCCCCAAGAGAATTAAGTCCTAGGTTCGCCTCTGGTTGCGACTCAGTGGAATATCATTGTAGTGGTTATAATATATCAATGCTCTATATATTTTTAACCATGTTAAAAGAAAATATAGAAGAAAAGAAAATACTTCCTCTTTTATTTTTCTTCCACCTTGTTAAAGTCTTTGCCACTACACTAAAATTCCGAAGTTGTTGTGAGATTTTCGGGGTGATCTTTTACATTCTAACACACATTCATAGGTCGAGCGTCTCTTTTATAAGCAGAAACCTAGGTTTTTGCACAATAATATTTTTTTAATCCACTTTTGAAATTTGCGCCCGTTGGAATTGAACCTGTTGTTCTGAAACCATATTAAAGTTTCTCTCACTACACAAAAGCTCCGAAGCTGTGGTGAGGGTTAAGGGTAATGCTTTTATATTCTAACACACTTCAAGAAACCTCTCCTTTTCTTTATAACTTTTATTCCACCCTTTCCTTGTCTGGGCATAGCTATTAGCTCAACCTTTTTGGGTGGTCATGCACATGAGGAATGCTAGTAGAAAGAGCTTTGTACCGGTTAAAGTAATATTTATTAGTGTGTAACACAAGTAAGGGCAAATTACAATTCTCTATTTATTTTATCTATGTAAAGTAAGCTAATCCCAATCTAGGATAACCGTCAAGCCGTCTATTTCTCCAAACCTAACATGGTATCACAACCATCTCTCTGAAATTCTTTCTGCCATTAAAATTTCTTCTATTCATCGTCGCTCTCACGCCGTCCTCGAGCCTGCGCTAGGCCACGCTCAATCTAGCGTGAGCCTAGCACCGGGCTACTTTCCGCTTGCGCATCTTCAGGTTTTCTCGTCCGGGTCCATGTCATTTTTGGGCGATCGCCTCGATCCTCAGTCACTATCTCTTGCAATGGTGTTCCATGTTTTAATGTGAACAAAGGATTTAGATCGTCACAATCAACATCTTATCAACTAGTCTCTTGTCTTCAAGCTGAATCCAAATTGGATCCAGAACCGACTCTAAATTAATCTGATTAAAATTCAGATATGGTGAGCTCTTCTTCTCATATTCTTAGAGACCTCCTCTTCTTGCAGAGATCACATGTCACCACGTCGTCGCCGACCAACTCCTCTTCTATCAACAACGATCACCCCTTCTTTGACTGGTGTTCTCTCCTCTTTAGGGCTCCCGCGTCATCCTCATCCACTTCTTGCGATGTTGGCCTCTCTTGTTCACATTGAAAGTGCTTCTCTTGGTTGCATATTCTTTCTCCTTAGATGTTCCTTCTCGCGCTATTGTTATCTTGGATATCACGATCTCTTTTTTCACTAACAGATTCACACTATTTCAATACCCACCTTGCTTCAAGCGAAAGAGACATCCCATGGGTTTTGAACTCCACCATGTGTATTCTAAAAAGATTTTTGGGCTCAAAGTCTACGTTGCCACACGCGAAAGAGACTTAGGTTAATCTTCAGAAAGTGCTTCGTCATTGATCGGAATTTATCCTCCAGTAGATGCTTCGTCCTTGGTTCTGCATCCGTCTTAGTTCTCTTCTTCAACAATGTAGTTGCTCTCATCATTATGATCATATTCGTCCAAGCTTTTAATGGTTCCAGAACTTATTTTTAGCACTTTAATAATGAGAATACTTGTATCTTTTTGTTTTGATTAAACAAACTCTCGATGTCATATCATTGTGAGTTTGAGGGAGGGTGTTAAAGTAATATTTATTAGTGTGTAACACAAGTAAGGGCGATATTTTAATTCTCTATTTATTTTATCTATATAAAGTAGGCTATCCCATCTAGGGTAAGCCGTCAAGCCGTTTATTTTCTCCAAACCTAATAGTACCACTAAGGGTCACATTTATTGGTTGAGTGCATGAGGATAGGTTTAGGGTTGATATGTCCTTTACCGCAACAACTGTATGCCTACTCCAAAGATGATAATATCTTCTCTTAATTTGTTGTACTAGAGGGAATTTAATTTAAGTTTCATATAAAAGTTTCCAACACGTTCTGCATGTGTGTATGCATATACTTGTACATGTAAGACTTGATTTTATAGCTTCCTTTCTACAGTAACTGTCTAACTAGGATTTTGATTTTGCAGAACTACTTTGGTTGTTTTTTCTCATTGCCAATAGTGATCTCCTCAATGAGATGGGGGCTAGATGCTGGTAGAAAAACCATGGTTTGTTCATAGACAAACTTCTTTACTCAGAAGGTTCATATTTTATTAATGTTGATGAAATAGAATTCTATTTGCTATTTTGTGTTAGGTTGCTACTGCTATGTTGTTGCTCACCTTGTCTGGTCCAGTTAAGGCATCAACTTATCTGGTAAGTAACCTCTTAGTTTAGATCTCAAAGTTTCCTTAATGTTTTTTTTAGAGAGAACAAGTTTCCTTAATGTTATTTCAATTTTTTCCAATAAAATTATAATTTTAGTTTTGTTAGACTGATTGCTGCAGCATAATGCTAAATCAAACATCTTAAAGAACTAATTCCCAGAGGAAAATTGTTGAGTTGCACTGATACCGTGTAATATACCTAACTTGTATGGTAGCTGTTAGAGAATAATGAGAATGAGGGGGTGTTTTATGTAAAAGTACTTTATAATAGTATATAATAGATGAGGTCCATCTTGGTCACTTTATCTAACTTTTCCCAAATAACCTAGTTTATCATGGTATCAAAACCATGATCCTTGTTTAACCTAAATTAACCTAAATTAATCCTAACCATAAACCCTGATCCTTTCTCTTCTTCCTCACATATTTCCTCAAAACCCAATTTCGACCATGATTTCAACCCCATATCTCGTCTTCGACTCCGCCCTCTGGCCACAGCCTCGCTTCCGACCACGAACTCCCAATCACGCCCTCGATCAGGAGCTTGTGTCTCGACTACTGTAGCGGTAAATTCTTAGAAGGAATTTATCTACATTTCAAATTGTAACCTGATTTGAGAGAGAGAGAGAGAGAGAGTAGAAAAGAACAATCATAAAGACTTGGGTTTTATGTGATAACCCAATTTGAGAAAAACCATGGGGAGGAGGGGGAGAGGATTACTATGTATTCTACAGAGGTAAACTCTCTTTTTCCAACTAGATATCTCCAGCGAAATATCTCTGTCTCTCCAGAATGTCTCCCTCTAGATATCTTATATGCCCGACGGTTTGTGTTGACGGTGTGAGTCATGTGGGATTCAATAACCGCACGATCTACATGTCGCGATCTTTCGCAACGACGTCAATTATGCTCTTGATTGGGAGTGATATCTGTTGCTTTTTGTAACTGCTCGCATTGAAATAGGGATCATGGACCATATTTGAAATATAAAATGACCTGGTGGCGTAACGAACTCCGCAAACATAAGCAAGATTTGATGGAGTTAGTTGTAGATGTTGTCTTGTTCAAGTCGGGAGAACTGACTTCGGGAGGATAAACTTTCTTGGGACAATTAATTTCCTCGGGAGAAGGGAATGATCTCGGGAATGTTCTGAACGCTGCCTTTGCTTGGAGGTTTTCCTTGCGAGTGTCATTGGGAAATTCTGATGGCGAGGGACACATGTCTTGATCCTGGCTTGGGTCAGATTTTGACCACTATAGACGCCCCCTCTGCTTTTTCTTTCTTTCGAATTTGAGGGGAAAGAGTGGAGCGGGATGAGTTTGCCTTGGCTCGGGAAGTTGAGGTGTTACTTGTAATATGAAGGGTCTTGGTCGATACTTCTTAGTACTCTGGCCTTCTTTGATAGTTGGGTAATTAATGCCCCAAATCTTGACTTCGTAACGGAGGAGATAGTGTGGCAGGATTGAATCGAATACGCTTGACTTGACATGCCAAAAAATCCGGGATTTAAAACCGTCTCTGCACATGTGAAAGTTTTGAATTCGAGGCGAGTCAGCTTATGCGTCTATAAATATGAAGCATTTTGGAAGTGTGAGGCCCATCTTCAGAAGGCTTTCTCTGCCCCCTGATATTTCTTGCTCCGGTGTCTAGTGAATTAAGTTCTTGTTCTTTCTTCGCTTGATGGAAGAAGATGGAAATGATGCTAATGAAGAAGACGATGGTTGCGTCATATCGGCCCTCTTGTCACGGAATTTCGGTTCTCGTGATGACCTGGTCACAGAATTTCGGTACTCGTGACAAGGTCTTGCTTTGGGGAAGGGAGGCCGTGACTTTGCTTCTATCTGGTCGGTCTGCCAGGTCCTCGATCTGGGCAGATTGGACAGGAGTTGGGTCTCATGGCTCTCTTTCCTTACAACGTGTAGGATGTAGGAGCGAAAGACGCGCTTGATGATGGATATGATCCCTTATCTGGCTGTCTGTATGTTAGAATTTGTGACTGGAAACGTCGAGAAAGTAGATGAAACTTCGGAGATCAAAGAACGGACGTACGGACGTGCACAAGGAGCTGTGTACATTACTAGTCGACTAATATTGTATTATAGTCGACTAGGTTGGCCAACAGAGAGTTGGGGTTCTCGAATCTTGTCAAAGTAGTCGACTAGTATTTGGGCTTAGTCGACTAATGCATGGTATTAGTCGACTAGTACCCTGGCCTAGTCGACTAATTTCGGGTTTGGCAATTTCTTTTCTGGATCTGTTTCCAGATTCGAGCTGGATTCGTGTTTCCTTTATTCTGAGGCAGTGATTGTTCGTATTGATGAAGTTTGTTTAGAACTATGAGAGTTCTATGGTGTATAAATAACCCCTGGGGGTGACCTTTAGTGTAATCCAATGAATTTGTAATTCCTAATGTTGTAATTCATCTAGGTGAGAGATTCATGAGAGAAGTTTAGCCACAAGGGTTCGCTGTTTTTGGCAGCCATCAAAGGCTTGTAATCTTCTCAGCGTGAGGTGTAAGTAATTCTTATTATACTTCCCCAAAGTTTTAATAAAGTTTCTCTCCTCCCGTGGACGTACACACGATCTGTTTGATCGGTGAAACCATGTTATATTGTGTTGGTTTTCTATCTACTTAGGAATATCTTCTACTCTTCTTCTCGTTGCCTTAGTAGATCTTGTGGTTTGTTTCCGCTGCGCCGCCCCAGTCGATCCGGTCGTGGGAGCGTCCCCAAATTCATTACAATTGGTATTAGAGCAAGGTCAATGTGAAGATGTCTGTGATCAAGTTCGATATTCAGAAGTTGATGGTGTCATCAATATCAGCAAGTGGCAGATTAGGATGAACACTATCCTTACCTAGAGCGGGTTAAAAGAAGCAATACTCCGGAGGGAGAAAAAGCCTCAAGACATGAAGGAAGAAACTTGGCAGGAGTTGTATGAGAAAGCCTTGGCAGCTATTCAGCTTTGCTTGGCGGACGAAGTGTTGAATGAGTTTTCTACGAAGAAAACAATATCCTCGTTGTGGGAGCGACTTTAGGACTACTATCTGAAGAAGTTGTTGGCGAATCGGTTGATTCTAAGCAGTGTCTCTTTCTTCTCCGTATGCATGAAGGTACACCTACTAAGTCTCACATTGTAGAATTTTTCTCTATTACTAATGATTTAGATAAGATAGAAGATGGGGATCAAGCACTTCTATTACTATACTTTTTACTTTTTTCATATAAGAGCTTTAGGGAAGCTATCAGTATCATCTATGGAGGCAAGTCAACAATCAAGGTTAATGATGTCAAGGAGCATCTGCTCAACAAGGACAAAATTGACTCCCAGTTGACGGGTGAGTTTAATCATGATGATTCCGTGCAAGTTTATTATTCAAGGGAGGAATAATAATGGAAGTTTCACTGGTAACTCAAAATACAAGAGTTTGACGTGCAACTATTGTCACAAGAAGAGACACATTAGAGCTGATTGTTGGCTTTGAAAGAAGAAATAAGCAGATAATGTCACTGAACTGATTGGAGAAGAGGAAGAACAATGCGACGTTCTATCTATTACAGACAGATCAGTTGGTAACAAAAATGATTCTCGATTTTTTCGGCACAACTTGCACAGGACTCACCCAAGAACTGTCGGAGATTGGATAAATGATCCCACTGTTGAGGCATTTCAAAATGTCGTTTCTCACTGCATCCTTTATCACAGGATTCATCTGCGTTGTGGGTCCCATCTTGGTTTAGCGTTTCCAGTTATATGGATCCGATGTTGGATGATTGTGGGACCTATCCCTTTTATATCAGCCATCGTCTACCTTATAGCTTCCTTGTTCTCCTTCAATACGGACAATAGGGATTTTTCTTGGTTCTTACTTAGATTGAAAGCTATTACGATCGGGAGCCTCTCATCCTCACCTAAGTAGGCATACTTCAATGTTTCAGGTAGAGTTTAAGCTCTAAGTTAGGTGGCTCCACAGATGGTCGAATTGGGGCTCGAACTTCATCCAATGATTCATAAAGGGACTCTCAAGGAGTTGTTGTCACCTGATTAGCTTGTTCGATCATCTCACCTAACCATTGTTCCACTTCATCGAGCTCTGACCCTCGTTCATGATACTTGATGTCGGATCCTTCATCTTCGAAGTGTTCACTTGGTATCCCTTAGATCCAGTTGACATCAAAAGGTTGGTCAGAGTGATCACTTCCTAGATTGAAAATATTGTGATCGATAGTCATATTCCCAAAAGTAAGTTTCATCAACCCACTACGACAATTGATCAACGCATTTGAAGTCGCTAGGAAGGCTCGACCAAGAATCATAGGTATCTGTCTTCTTGGGTTCTTCACTGGTGCAGTTTCAAGGACGACAAAATCGAATGGGAAGATGAATTCACCAACCTTGATCAACACGTCTTCTACTTCACCTTTTGGATTTTTTACTGGTCTATTAACCAATTGCAAGGTAATCCTTGTGGGTTTTAATTCACCCACTTCTGACTGCTTGTAGACTGATTACAGAAGCAAGTTGTCACTCGCTCTGAAGTCTAGTAAGGCCTTGTAAATCACCTGGTTCCAATAGTGCATGATAGAGTCGGACATTCAGGGTCCTTGTATTTCACTGGCACCATACTCTTAATGATCTCACAGATATTTGCAGCAAGGAAGACCTTCGGAGTTTGATGAGGTCGTTTCTTGGTGCATAGGTCTTTCAAGAATTTTGCATATGATGGAACCTGTTCAATAGCTTCAAGAAGAGGAATATTCACCTTGACTTGCTTGAAGATGTCCAGAATCTTTTCCATCTGCATCGTGTTCTTGGATCGGAGCCTGTTTGGGAAGGGAGCTGGTGGATCATAAGTATGCTCGATAATTTCCTCATCTTTCTTGTCATCTGCTATGCCAGATCCTGAGGATGATGGGCCTGTCACCAGATCAGCTGATTTTGTCGGAACGGGGATTTTAACCTGATTGTTCACCTCCTCCGACCGCAATGTGTAATTGCATTCAACTGAGCTGAATTTGAAGTGTTTGCTCTGGTGTCCCTGGGATTAATTTCAAGTTGGTTGGGAAAGGTTCTCATTCCCTTTCACCCATTTGTGGTGACATCTTACTCATTTGTAAAGTGAGTCGCTGTATGGCTTGTTGATTAGATTGCAGCAGTTGATTTGTCGACTGCATAAACGCACTGAAGTTTTTCTCAATTGTGTTCAACTTTTGTTCGTTCCCAAATTCGGGCGGTGGCATTGGTGGATTTGCGTACGTTTGAGTGGATTGTGGTGTCACAAAGGCCGGTTGTTGTTGATAAGGGAGTGCATTCGGCCTAGCATGTTATGTACCACTTGGTTGGGTTGCACTTGTTGCACCTCTTTGATATCGTCCTCCTTAATTTCATGAGAAATTAGGATGATTCCTCCACCTTGGATTGTATGTTGGTGCATATGGATCATTTCTTTGTCGTTGGTAAGCAGCATCCAACTGTTGTTTTTGACTGCTCATAAGTGGGCTTGAAAGGAACGGGCAATCTTCCATGATATGAGTCGAGGATTGACAGTTAAAGCAACTCAGAACAGAGGTCTGATTTACGTGATTGAACTTTGGAGTCCCCTTGCTTTCCAATACTTCAATCCTCCTCATAAGTGCTGTCACCTTTGCTTCGGTTGCAATAGAGTTTTCAATCGAGTGCATGCCACTCTTTGTGTGGTAGTTGAGGAAGTTGTGTTTGGTGGCTTCGCATTGAACCCTTCCCACTGCATGATTTTCTATGCCATCTCTTCAAGGAATATCCATGCATCATCTGTCATCCTCATGAAGTCATCGTGACTCATGAATTCAAGAAGGGTCTTCAAACTATAATTGACAACCTCATAGATTATCTGACAGAGACGCCACTTTTCAATGGCCTGATGTGGACATTGAGGTAGAAGGTCTTTAAACCTTTCTAGGTATCTCCAAAAGGGTTCTTTGTCCCGTTATCTGAATTGATTAATTTCACTTCGGATTCTTGCAGTCTTGTGCATCGGGAAATTTTTTTTAGAAAGACTGCAACGAACTTTGCCCATGTGGTGATTGAATTTGTTGTCAAGCTGTATAGCCACTTCTTCGCATTATCCCGGAGTGAGAATGGAATAAATCTCAACTTAAATGCATCATCGCTCAGCTGTTGAATACTCATCATCGCGCATACATCTTCGAACTCGCTGATGAATATGTAGGCGTCTTCAGATTCCAGCCCGGAGAATTTGGGAAGCATCGTTATGTATTGCGGCTTCAACTCGTAGTTGTTCTCACTGGTTTCCGGCAATCTGATGCATGATGTGTGTGAAGTTCGGGGAGGATAACATCGGTTTATGAGGACCGTAGGTGGAACATGGTCAGTCATCTTAGTCTCGTTCTATTCTATACTGACTAGACATCATGTTGAATCACGTGCCCAAACTGACATATATCAGCGTCAGACACCAAATTGTGGAAATATGATGTGTGGTAGAGAACTACACTATTTTTTGTAATTTTTATTTTTATGAATTTTTTTAAATCAATGTGGTAAAAGTGCTAAGACTAAAGGAAACATTGTTCGCGGTAACGACGTAAAAAACTTGATGGGAAGATTTGACTCTTCTGTTTTAATATACCACAAGTGCGCGGTCGTTCGATGTAGCACGTGAGGGTCGATCCACAGGAAAGGTGTCTTTTAGGTATTCTTAGCATTAGTTAGACAGATTAAGAAAAGGTTTGGAGAAGGATGATGATTTAATTGTCTATTAAAGGAATCAAGCACCTATGGTTGAATCTTCTAAATTATTGTTCATGTGGTCAAATAGTGTCTGTCAATTGATCAATACACAGCATTAATTTCCTATCTCTAATAGACTGAAATTTTAAAACATTAGTCTTAAGCACAAGATATTATTTTTAATCAGATATTCCATCAAAGATAATTTAAATAAATTGCGAAACCGGAGAAATAACTTCTAAGCATGGAATATTGATCTCTAGCACATATTCTGTCAAATTACTAATTTTCTAGAAATTTATTCTTGTTAAATCAAAATTCATTAATTGTACATTATGTTTTAAACCAGAGACTAAAATTGGACCACACTAAAAGAGCCTAAGTTTATCACCTAAGGTACATGAAATGTTTAGCTACGCATGTTTAGGGTAGTAACTAAATAATCTAATGAATAGCACATAATCAAATAAATAAATTAACTAAAAGAATTAAATTAATTACTCTAACTAATATATCAATAAATAATTAAACAATCTAATTAAACAACTACTAATTAACAAAGTAATTCAATTGTCATTTAAAATCAAACTACTTACCTTTACCTTGTGCTGCCACTGCTTTTGCGTGGGCCCCAAGTGAAGTGATTTCAAATGGCTCCCAAGCTTCTGCCTCACGCACAGTCGCCCAAGTGAAGTGATTTCAAGTGGCCCCAAGCTTTTGTCTTCACGCATACTAACAACAAAATTTCAACTCTGCAGCTCTCCGTACACAAGATCCGAGGCCTGTCCTTTCCTTTTGCACGCGCATGAAGAAGAGGCAAACACGAGCGTTGATGATGGCGCTGATGGTTGGCAAGTTCAAGACGAAAAGTGAAAAGAACAGAATAATTAAAGAAAGACTTGCCAGGAAATAAAAGAAGACGGCGGAAGAAATATTAAATTGCTGAAAAATTGGCCCTCAAACCCCAGGTATCAGGTGCCTTTTATAGGCAAAACCTGATGGGTTTGTTTACAAAAAAATCCACAAGAATTAAATTATTACAGAGCATATGCTCGGAAATTGCAAGTAAAGCCATATAGGCTCTGTTTTACATTCAGGCCCCTATACTTAACACAATTGCATCTTAGCTCCAGTCCAGAAACAGAAATAGAGTTTCTTCCACTGTTTTGAGCGGTCACATGGCTGAATCAGAAGACGTCATCAATATAAAAGTTGTAGCTCTCTGAATCCTCCTTCCGTAGACTCTTAGATGAACTCGTTTGCGTTTTTGTAGAAAAAGTTATCATTAAAATACCATCGCATGTCTGAAAAGTACCCGTTGATCTTTGTTGTTGAACTTTTTGCACGGATCAAACCATCCTTCTTGCTTCTCTTTTCCTTATCTATTGAGGATATTCTTTGCAAAGAGACTAAAATATACCCGAGTAGCATTATTTATAAACAAATAATAGATAAATATGGGCATGAAAATGTGATAAAATCGTGCTAATCAAGCAACCATCCGGTTTTGTTGCTCAGGGGAAATCCAAGAAAGTTTGTCGGTTGAGGAAATTATTAAATGGTTTGTAACAATATCATGGTTTGGGTGATCTGCCCCCATTGTGCAAGAGTTTGGACTCCTTTGGTCCCAGAAGGTTCATTCTGTCTTCTTTCGATACCATTAGGAGAACTAGATTTTGTTGGTTATTTACGTGGGGACATACTGATTAGGGTAATGATAATCGGGGAATTAGTGAGCTAAAGTTGTATTTGCAGAAGAAATTTCAGACAAAAGATCTAGAACCGTTGAGATATTGCTTTGGTATTGAAGTGGCAAGATCCAGAAAAGAGAGATTTCTTTCTCAGCAAAGGAAGTATTGGGCATACTTTCTGAAGGAGGCATGCTAGAATGTAGTAGACCAATAGATTTCTCAATGGATCCAAATTCCAAGTTGCTTCTAGATCAGGGGGAGTTGTTGCATAACCCAGGGAGGTATAGAGCACTTGTGGATAAACTAAACAACCTTACAGTGACCAGGTCAGATATTGCATACACTGTTAGTGTGGTGAGCCAGTTCTTAAGTGCTCCACGGACCAGTCATTGGGATGCAGTTATTCGGGTGCTTGGATATTGGAAGCGTGCCCTAGGTAAAGGATTTTATATTTGTATTGTGGTCATAGACGTGTCACTTAGTTTTTTTGATGCAAATTGGGTGGGATCATCGACAGATAAAAGATCTACTATTGGTTACTGCGTGTTTGTTGGAGGAAATTTTGTGTCTTGAAAAAGTAAAACATAAGATCTAGTGCTGAGCCTGAGTATCAAGTTATGGCCAATGCCACTTGCGAGCTGGTTTAGATACGAGATCTTCTAACTGGGCTGCATCTTTTGTCACAAACTCCTATGATATTATTGTGATGACCAGGCAGCTATTCACATTGCAGAAAATCCTGTCTTTCATGAGCGCACCAAGTACATTGAAGTTGATTGTCATCTTATTCGTCAAAAGGTGGTGGATGACAAGATTATTGAGACTAGATATGTTTTCTCTGCTAATCAACTAATAGATCTTTCGACAAAACCTTTTGAAGTTCACGAGTTAGATTTATTAGTGACAAGCTGGGCATGTATGATGTTTATGCTCCATCTTTGAGGAGTGTTAGAATAATGAGAATGAGGGGGTGTTTTATGTAAAAGTACTTTATAATAGTATATAATAGATGAGGTCCATTTTGGCCACCTTATCTAACTTTTTCCAAATAACCTAGTTTATCAGTAGCTAATGATTGCCGATCACGGTAATTGTTGAGGACGTCTAATGCCTTGAGAAAGAAAATTATTTGAGCGGTAGTGATGAGGACATTGACGATCCAACGATCTATTGGAAGACCTATTTGCGTAGGAGCAGCGCCTGAGTTGGATTTGATTAGGATGAGTAGTTTTTTTTATTAGTTTTTCTTTTATTGAGGCACGGGTAGTAAACATGGTATTTATCTATAAATATTTTTGTAGGATTTTATTTGAGAATGATTGAATGAATGAATGAGTTATTGAGAAATTGAAACCCTAATTGTGTTTTTTAAAATCTTTGTGTGCAAAGCATAAAGTGGGTGAGCGATTAATCTGGGTGCGAAGCCCTAATTCTATCCCCCTGATTTCCACAATCCCTGCATTTGTTCTCTCTAATCTCACCACCAAACCCTAGTTTTCCCCTCCCGTTGTTCTGCGTCAGGTAGTATCTTTAATTTGGGAACATCAATTTTTGTGCCCGGTACACCTGATTTCTCAATTTGCTTCTGATCTTTGTTCAGGTTTTACAATTACTTGATCATGCCTACCACTCTGCTTGTTTTAATTATTAAATTTAAACAGTCTACTCATGTCTTTATGTGTTCTAGATATGTGCATGAGCATAATTTAATCAAAATACCAGCAGAAGTACATTGAAACTTTTTCTAAAAAGGCATCTTTTCAGTTTGATGTTTGTTGTGTGCCAGACGTTTGTTCTTTGTTGAACTCTCTGCTTTCTTCTAGTAGTACTTCTGTTCTCTGCATGAAGAGTTGTGATTCCTGATGAACATTGATTGTCCAAAAAACAAATGCCAATATATATTTCCTGCTAATCTCTCTTTCTATAACTAATAAGATTTTGTTTAGCATGGTATTTTTTTCACAGATGATGAAATAAACTTGAGCATCACCACTATTGAGTCTTCAAGGTTGCACTGTACTTGAAGTATAAAAACACCACCCATCTAATAATAGAAACATAAATAAACAATTTGGCATTGATAAATTTTCTTGTTTAACAAAGATCTGTTTTTAGTTTACTTATGCATTCTGGGTTGCGATGATTTCTATTGTATGTGGTAAAATACTCTTCTGATGTTATTTCTCTTGCAAAACGAATGATATCCTTCTGAATCTATTTATGGAATCCTACAATTACGCTGTTTCAAGTGATGAGGGAAAAGACCGTCTAAACCATAAACATTGCTAATAAAGTGTGCGCGCCTACAATTAGGCTGTTTCAAGTGATGAGGGAAAAAACGGTGTACACCATAAACATTGCTAACCCGCTGGGGGGGGGGGGGGGGGGTAGGAAGTGTGAGGAGACTGGTCAATGACTTGGGATCAATTTTATTGTTAAAAGGACCAAATTAAGTATTCTGACTTTTAAGAATATGTTTTCTGATTAGACTGCAAACTACTAGTTTTTCTTGTAGCTAAACTTAGTCCAACCTAGCAGCAACATCTCAATCCAGGGGAAAATGTGTATTGCATCAGTGGATGCCCCTTGCCATGTAACAAATGGCAAAAAACTTGCACTTTTTTGAAATCATACTTGGGATTTCAAGTTTCAGGTTCTATCTATGAGCTTATCTGTCAACCCTTTAGTTGGCTACAGAGCAAAAGGTCCTAGTACATGCTGTTTAGGTCCATTTAGATGATTATATCTGCGTATAGTTATTGCTAACTTCTGACACAATTGTACTTGTCTTTTGTAAGTCAATCATAGAACCCATAATTTTCCGTGGAGAAACTCAAATACCATGTCTCTCAATTGATATTGTTGGTTAAGATGAAAGTTTACCATTTTCGTACAAAACCAAATCATGGTCACACAATTTAGTTTCTGATACTGATGTTATAGGACCCTGAGATACAAGTCTATTAGGTAACTATATAATAGTATCTAATATTATTTGAACAGTATCATGGTAACGGCACAAAATGATAATAGTATCATTGTAACTTTTTGAGTGCTTCTGATAATGTGGAGATAGCGGACAGACCAACCCAGATTCAGAACTTGGTGAGCAGTCTTCTTTCTTTTTTCTTTTCTTTTTATCTTTTCTTCAACAACATGGAATGTAGTTACCTGTTTTCTTAACGTGAACATAAGGAACAAATGCGTCACAATGAGTACTCTCTAGCACAAATACTAGTTTAAATGTCAGTTATTAATACATCAGTTATTAATACATATGCACGAACCACTTTCTGTCAGTTTGATTTTTTTCATTTAAGATAAATTTCTCCTTATTACTCTTTCTAGTGTTGAGAATGTATCCTTCAATGTTAAGCCCCGACTTTATGCCTTCAATGTAGATAAAAATCTCAGCGAAGGAAGTAATCAATCTCATTTTCCCGTGTCCTTTGTTTTGGTTGCAGCTTATGCATGGATTAGTTGGTGTGACGATGGGATCCTTATGGAGGTGAGAAATATCTGGTTATGTGTTGGGTCCCTCGCTCATGCCACTGTACCGTTTAAATTTTTCATAGTCTAACCTTTTCACAGCATCATTTTATTTTACTTTTATGAAAATAATAAATTAATGGTCTATTTTCTTTTGTATACTTTTTTTTCCTCAGGTTGGGTATAAATTGGGGAATTTCGGTAGTTCTATGCACTATCGTAATATGCTCTACTCATATATCCATACTAAAAGTCTTCAGTACGTTCTGCTATTTTTCTCTATTATTTATGCAAGTTCCTTAAATTCTCAGGTCCGTGCATTGGGTGCCATTGGATACGTTTTAATATCATCATTCTTAATAAGGGAAAATATACTTAATCTTGTAAGTTTGCTCTGCCTCCATCTAAATTTCCTGGTTGTTGTGCTAAAAGTAGTCGTCCGCTAATTGTTGAACATTTGCAGATTACCATTAACATTCATGCCTCTCTCACCTATATCCTCATGGCCATCGGTGTAAATAGTATCCCAACGATGGACACCATATACTCTATATTCGGAAGCCTGGTAACCAACAAAAGAAGTTGACTTCATAATTATATATATTGTTCATAGAAAAGTGCTGTATTGGTAGATTAATTTGTTTGTTTTTGTGACAGTTGCTGCTCAACTGTGGTTCTTCGTGTTCTTGCTGCACGTTCTCTATGCAATATTTCTGAGTAAGCTTGGAATGAAGGAATCTTTAACACTTCCTGGATGGCTAGAGAAAGCAATCTGATGATGCTCGGCTTCGTGCAATCCAAGTTTATGCAGGTTTTACTCACAATCACAGGACATGAATTTATACACATGTATCCAACATCATTTTTGTTGCATGCGAGGCACCATCTCATTGCATATTCATTGTTAGCAACAATAAGATGTGAATGAAACATATCAAAGAAAAGTGAATGTTTACTTGTCTCATTTCTGTGTGGGCTTTGCAAGAATAAAGAATTAGAAGAACTAAAAAAAAAAAAAAAATTGCTTGCTTGAGTACTGAGTAACTCGAATGTATTTTACTAGTTTTAACTCAGTAACAAAAAGAAAATAGCATTAGTAATTATCTTTTTTTTTTTCCCCTTCTCCCTTTTTACAAAATTCATAATAAAAAACTGCAGTAGTATAATTGTCTACCATTACCAAATAAGAAAATTCCATTATTGTGTACATAGGACACAAATGTCCAGACCAAAGGCACTCACATGCATTACATATGGGCATGGAGCTAGTGTGGCATCCCAGACCTTAAGGCTAGGAGTATTGGCAATCATTTTTCTATAATTGGGTTAAATATGAGTTCTTTGCAAAGAAAAGTTGCATTTGAACGAGCCAATCCTAAGAATTAGGCAGATCCTTGGAAGAAAAGGAGTTACAACCCAATCACTGAGAACTGGAGGTATACAAATTGACTCAGCACTAGAAGCAAAGGAAAACTGGAGTTTGTGGAAATTTTGGAATTGGGGAAAGATAGGATTCAGGCTTCACACCCAGACGAATCACAGGGTTACTTCTCACGAATCACACCTAAAAAGATTTAGGAGAGAAATCTAAGGTTTCTCAGAATTTTCATTAATCAATCCAAAAGTGAATGATACAATAGTTTGCAGCTTTTAAATAGACTTGTCAGTCAAGGGCACGATAGATGCGCCAAATGAAATAATAAATCAAATCCCAAATCAACTATCTCCTCCCACGAACACGAGTTCACCAATCTGGATCCCCATCACAAAAATGGGACCTGAGAATCTGATGTTGGCAAAAAAAAAACAAAAAAAAACCTGGATCTGGGATTTGGGCATGACTGAGCAATTTGCTTGCGCCATGGCCGAGATCTCTTCAATGCATTGTGTACATAATGAACGCAATCCTGGAATTGTTAGACCCCCTACCAATCCTGGATTACACAGGCTGTATGCTTATTTTGGGTCAATATCAAAGAAAATTACCATCACTGTGAGTTTGGGGTGTGTGTGTTTAAGTTAAATTCTCAAAATTTCATCTCACAAAATTCTAAAAAGTTCCAGAAAACTCGTAAAGTTCTTAAGAAAAACTTCAAGTAGGAGAGGGGATGAGGAAGCAGGAGAGGGGGTGAGAGGGGTCAGGCTCAGATTATGTGCTGGGGCAATATTACCCCGAAACTTTCCATCTGATCTTAGACTGATCAAGGGTTGAGGTTCAACCACACCAATGCCTATAAACATTTCTCTGCGCGCGCGCGCGCACACACATATATATCAGAATATGTATATCAGCCGACGGCTGAGAGACCCTCTCAGCCTGCGGAATGTAATGTATAAATTATTATTATTATTTTTTACATATTGAATGCGAACAAGGACTGCGACTATGCGCAGTGCTTAACGAGAGCATGTCGTGGATGTTTTTTTTGCTAAGTTAAATGTAATAACGGTGACTAAGAACTGATATTATAGTTGCAGTTTACGTATTATTTTATATATTTGTTCTTCACTGTGACTGTTATCTCGGCCGCCTATAAACTATTAAATTGTTTTTTACATATTGCACGCGATCAAGGACTGCGACTATGGTCGCAGTGCTTACGACAGCATTTTGTGGATGATTTTTTGCTAAATTAAATGTAATAACGGTGATTAAGAACTGATACAATAGTCGCAGTTTACGTATGATTTTATATATTTGCTCTTCACTGTAACTGTTGTCTCAGCCGCCTATAAATTACGAATTTTTTTTTTACATATTGCATGCGAACAAGTACTGCGACTATGGTCACAGTGCTTAAGGACAGCAGTCGCAGTTTTCTAATTTGTGATATACAGTAAAATATACTGATTTGAGAGGATTGCGATCATGTTCGCAGTATTATCTGTTTATATAGTTTAATTTTGGACTGCGACCACGATAGCTATTTTTTACTTTATTGAATGCAAAACGATCAAACTATTAATGACTGGACAGCGACCGTGGTCGCAGTTTCATATGTAATTATTATCTGAGTACTGCGACCATTATCGCAGATAAGATGCAGAAATAATAACTATACGGTATACTTTATTTAAAAATATGAAAGATTATTTTACAGATAGAAGTAAATTTTATTTATAGCATAATATGGTGAGAAAGAGACCTTACAAAAAAAAGCATTAAAAGCTCTTAAAAGAAGACAAAATAACGTTAGAATATTAGAAGATCAGGAAATCCTAATTCTCGTCGTCATCACCATCATAAGCAGATTCGTCGTCTTCATTCTCCTCGTCTTCCTGTTCATCACTTATTTCCTCATCATCTTCCTCGTCGTCCAGCTCACAGTACTCCTCAGTTTCTTCCTCCTTTTGAGGGTGCTTTGTTTCATCGATAAACTTCCATAATGGATCGTCTCTATCAAGCTCTTCGTCCGATCCGTGTCGAGAAGAACCTGTAAAAGATATGCTCAAAGAAATCGAGTCTCCAGCATCAGAGGACATGCTTTCATCAAGCATGTCTCTGTAAAGTGGCAGAGGAATAAGTTCCTCCTCACTAAGCCCCATGAAAACTTCATCATCCTCATGAAGAGGAGGATCAAATAAAATATTATTTGATGTAGTGAGATAGTCAAAAGGAGTGAAGTCCAGACTGGTATCAGATTCACTAAAATACTCTGAAGAAAGAGGACCGGTGAGAGAATGATTGAAATTGAAATCTGAGTGTTCAGAGGAAGAAGATGGGGAAAACATGATTCAAGAATGAATTGTTTTCTTGAAGTTTTGAAATCAAATTAAAAAGGAAGAGCACAAATATCATTTTTAGATATGAGATAATATATTAATTACAAGCGCTATAAAAAGGTCAATAATGTAAATGAACATGAATAGTAATAATAATTGTTATACGTGACGGTTGAGTATTCGAAGAAGTGATAAAAAGAAATTAAATATTTAATTGAAGCAGTTATGGCGGGAGAATCCGAAGAGTTCCTTTTTTCTAGAGATTTATTACGTGAACTACAAATTAACTTTGTATAGAATATTTTTCCTATATCTTTAGATTACGTATGGTGCACATCTTTCCTTTATCGAGATTAATATTAGTGCATCTCTTTTTTCGAGACTGTTGCTGTATCACGGTAGATAGAATATTAATTACTTCATTTTATTCAGAGTAATTAATATAGTATTTTATAAGATGTGATATACGCGGACTGATCTCACGGTCGCAGGGCTAATCTACTTTGTAAAATCATCAAAAATCTGTTACATAAGGCATGCGAAAAAAGAGCGACTATGGTCGCAGTGCTGAATGATAGCACGTTTCGTTTGTTATTTCTATGCGAATAAGGATGCGACTAGGGTCGCATCGTGATATAAAATTGAAAGTTATATTATATTAAGTCTGCGACCATGGTCGCAGTGATCGAAAGTTTTGTTATACTATGACTGCGACTAGGGTCACAGTCGTGATATAAAATTGAAAGTTATATTATATTAAGTCTACGACCATGGTCGCAGTGATCGAAAGTTTTGTTATACTATGATTGCGACTAGGGTTGCAGTCGTGATATAAAATTAAAAGCTATATTATATTAAGTTTGCGACTATGGTCGCAGTGATCGAAAGTTTTATTATACTATGACTACGACTATGATTGCAGACTTTGTAAAACGATCAAAATTCTGTTACATAAGACGTGAAAAAAGACAGCGTCTATCGTCGCAGTGCTGAACGATATCATATTTCGTCTGTTATTTCTATGCGAATAAGGAATGCGGGGTCGCAGTCGTGATATAAATAAATATTGTTGCAGTTACGAGAATATCTGATTTTATAAATATCTGCAAAATAATTAACCATTGTATTTCATTATTTTTTTCAACTATACATTTGTAATAGAAAAATCAATATACGGTTGCCCCACATTAAATTTCATTTTTCTATTCATTTCAGTTTCTTTTATTAAACCTATATGCATTGAAAATAACACGAAATAAAATAATAAAAAAATTATATAAAAAACAACAGTTTTTTTAATATTTCAAGCATGTTTTTTACTTTTCACTGCTGCTGTTTATTTCATATTATCTTGATCCAATTTTTTTCCATTATAATTTCGATGTAGTAGAATTAGGTATTTTATAACTGTAGATATATTCAACAGAAAATTCTCCATAAATTAGAATTTTTTAGGTAAAATTTTTTTGTGGATGAGTTTTTGCTAGTTTAGAAGTAAAAAAGGGGTAAAATTTTGTTGTGGATGAGTTTTGTTAGTTTAGAAGTAAAAAAGGGGTATTTTGGTCAATTTGATTAACGATTCTTTAGGCGGGATTTTTTTGGCGCCTACACTCTGCGACCGATATGTGGCATATATTCAGTCACGTCACCGCCGGTTGAGAAACTCTCTCAGCCGTCGGCTGAGGTACAGTAACCCCTATATGTGTGTGTGTGTGTGTGTGTGTGTGTGTGTGTGTGTATATAGAGAGAGAGAGAGTTGTGTAATTTCGGAAGGAGTCGAGCTCGAATACTTCTCACTCAAATACAAATATCCGACACTCAAATATAAGATCTGCTCCGTTGAAGTTGATCTATATTATTTAAGTAAATAAAAATAAAAAACAAGTGTTTTTAATACTTTTTGACCATTCATCAAGCGGTGCAAAATGATCGACCGAAGGTAGTGAGGTGGTTTGATTTATATTTTTAGACATCCAAATTCTCGATCCGGCCATTTGATAATAATCTAAACATTTAAAAACCCCCCACAAAACCAATTTTTGTTAGGTTTCAAATGTTCTACTCCATTAAACTGACCAACTCATAATTTAGGCCGTCGTTTTTTTCCTACTTGATGCATTGGCGAAAAGTATTTAAAATACTTGATTTTAGTTTACAGATACTTGAAATAATATAGATCAACTTCAACGGAATAGATCTTGTACTCGGATGACGTATGGTTGTATTTGAGTGGGAAGGATTCAGGCTCGAATGCTTTCGGAACTACACAAGTATATCTCTCTCTACATGTGTGTGTGTGTGTCCACTAGTGTAGTGTATTTTCAATGTCCATATGATATTAAGTGATTCAACTTGCACACTATTCTGATTATTAGAAATTTATAGAGAAATGTAAGAAATAACTTTAAATAAAATAATAATAGTCATATAGAAAGTATTTGAAATTTAATTCTTATTTAAAGATGATATCCATATTTTCATTCAATAATTATTTTTATATGTTATATATATATATTAAGTCAATGTAGGTAGCTCTTTACCAAGACTTTTCTTATATATAAATGATTTTCATATCTTTCCCCAATTAACTCATAATTTTTCTTTCTATTTCTCAAACAACAAAACTTAATAATATATGATTTTCTTGTAACTTGAGTAATATCAAAAATAAATTCTTGTAAAATGTTCAAATACTGTAAATATGGTGCCCTACGAATATCAAATCATTTCTTTTCTTTTTTTTTGGGTATTGTGTCCATTTTGGAAAGTAGCTTCTTGAACACGCGTGATCTAGCAAAGAGAAGAAGAGACAATTTAGAGAGAGAAGAACTTAGAGAGAGAAAAGAGAGTAATTAGAGAGAGTCTGATAATGTGTATTTTTATAAACAAGTCTTCTCAACATTGAAAATAAAGAGACATATTTATAGATAAACATTTTAACACAAACTAGGAAACTAAATAAAACATGATAATTAAGAAATTCTAATTACCCGAAATTAAATAACACCTTATAAAATAATATACAATTAACATAATAATTAATTTCTAATTATGGTCTCCATCATTTCCCCTAGTTGAAAAGAACTCATCTCGGACGAGGTAAAGTGTAAATAACCCTTCAAGAGGTTAGGTTCAAGACAGCGTAATTCTTTTTCAGTGATCTAAGCGTCATCAGTAGAGGTACATTCCTTCCATCGAATAAGAAAGCAAAGATAATCATCAAAATATGAAGTAACAAATTCATCAGTGAACACATCGAGAAGCTCATCTGGCGGTTCTAAAGTAGTAGGAGTATGAGGAATTAGAGTTGAAGACGTGCCTGCAGAAACAGAAGAAGGCAAAATTGGAGGCTCGAATGTGCCTCGATAAGCGAATAAATTTGCTACATTGAAAACTAGACTAATAGACATATCCAACGCAAATCAATTAAATAATCAATTTTATCCAAGCCTACGAAGAATAGGGTAAGGCCTAATGGTTCGGACGTGTAACTTTTCAATAACATGTTTAGGATAGCGTTCAGGACAAATGCGAACCATAACATATTTCCTTTCATTAAATTCTCAATTCCTGCAATGTGCATCAGCAGTAAGTTTATAAGTATCATTACTCAAAATAATTATTTATCTAATCTCATTATGCAAATTATAGATATGTTCAGCAAAGGCATGGGCATAATCAGACGGGCGATAATCAGTAGGTAAAAATAGAAGATCAATGGGTTGGTGGGAAGAAAGTAGGGGTGAGCAGAGTTCGGTTATAACCGAAATAACCGACCAAAAACCGAAACCCGAACCCGAACCGAACCGAACCGAACCAAACCGCTCTAGTTCGGTTCGATTTCGGTTTTGTGTTTCAAAAACCGAACTTGACCGAACCGAACCGAATCTCTTACCCTATATATCATCCCACCCAAATTCAATTTAGTGAATCATATAGTTCAAAAAAAAAACTTATGAAAACTTATCTCATTACTTCTAGTAATATCATCTTTTTTATGTTGAATATGTGAAAGTTATGTTAAGTACACCATCACAATTAAGAATAATATTTATATTAATATAGTTCTTTTTTTTCATTCTTGCCATAAAAAGTTAGTAATAATTATGTGAGTTTTGATATAAGAGCCCAAATATAGCGTAAAAGTTTTAGAATATGAAAATTTTAATTCACATTAAGGTTATGGTCTTTTTCTTATTTTTAAATTGGGTATTGAATATTTGAGATTAGAATATTAAAGGATGATAATATAATGGTGATTAAAAAATGTAAGAAATGATGGGAAAATATTGGCCTAACCGAAAAAACCGAAAAACCGAACCAAACTTAGTCGGTTCGGTTCGGTTCGGTTAGTAAGTCTAATCAGTTCGGTTCGGTTTTGCAAAAATTAGCAAAAACCGAACCGAACCGACCGATGCTCACCCCTAGAAGAAAGACCATGAACAATTTCAAAAAGACTCTGCATCACAATTAAAGTTTCTCATTGCGGCGGTTATTGCCCTCCGCCCCTGCCCTCTCCATTGCGGCGATTAGATTTTTTTTATCACTTTATTTTCAACAGATCCCAATGTTTTTCTAACCTCAGTCATGGCTTCTTCGTCTCTTCCTGACGTTGTCCCGGAGGTCCACCACCTATCCACAACCACTCCTTCGAAACCTAGCTCACATGGTGCTGCTCATGTTACCTCCGCCGCTTCCTTACATGTTGACCTTGTACCTACCCCTGTCGAGTCCTTCCATGTAGCCCACGTGTATGTTGAGCCACTTGTGGACGTTGAGCCACCCAGCCAACCCCAACAACCACCAAGTCCTATCCTCAGGCCGTCTCTTCACTTATTGCCCCGATGTTTTTCACTTTGAAGCAGGAGGGTGATTACATTGCAATCAAGGTAAACCTGATTGCGTATGAATAACGCTTGAAACTTTACAGCCACTCGCTCATTGGTCGGGTGTTCCTTTCAAAGGTAGAACAGCCATGGAAGCTCCTGGCATTGAAAGAGAAGCTTCAACTCATTTGGGAGCTTAGTTCGCCATGGAGACTCATCTCTCTTGGGAGAGGTTTTTATCAGATTCTCTTGCATTCGGAGGAAGAGAAATCCCATGTTTGGGGGATTGGTCTCTTTGAAGATTAGGATCTTACGGCTTCAACTATGAGTTTGGAACTTCAATCAGTACACTCAAAAGACCACAAATGCTTAGATTTGGGACCGGTTCTATGATTTTTCTTGGGAGTATTGGACCATCAGATTTTGTCTGACCTTGTGCGTGGTGTGAGAGTGTCATTGAAATTTGATGAGATGACTCTTAAGGGGATTATGGTCACTTCGCACGAATGTTGATTGATGTGGATCTTTCTAAGTCGCTGCCCGACTCGCTTATACTTGAGGTTGGTGTAGATCATCTTTTTCCCTCTTTGGATTATGAGAACCTTTCGGATTTTGTTCTTCTTGCTGCTTTATTGGTCATGTGGCCTTGGCTTGCCGTCGTGCTCGGGAACTCGACCTCAAGGAGAAGGCCAATGATAAGGGGAGGAAAGAAACTGAGCCACCACAACTTCAGAATGTTTATCGCCCAAGGACAAGCCTAATGAAACTCAGAAAGATGTTTGGAAAGTTCCTACAACTTGGGTCTTTAGCATTATTCATGCGACTTTGGGGGACAAGTCTTTGACTGCAGATAATCAGAAGACTTTGGAGGACTCCAAGTTGGGGCTAAGAAGTTTGAGGAGATTTTGCATATGCCCCTAAATGGGGGTGACCGTCTCTTGGCTTGCACCACTCCAACTGAGAAAGCGTCGGCTCACTCTGTGACATCCACCTTGCAGACTTTGTTTCGCACCCCCCTAAGAGGTTCCACCCTGACTGAGGACCCCTTGGGTGTGGCTTCTCTAGTGGTGTCCCCTCCGGATGCTCCCGTTGTTCCCCTAGTAATTGTTGGATCTTGAACTAAACAATAAAAGGATTGGATCTATAATGTTTATCTTTGGTATAAACAAGATCAAATGGCATAACTTTATCATAGATCAAACTCTAAAACCAATAAACCTAACCTCCTTGAAGATTCAAAGACATGAGAACAATTAAAACAATAAAGGCGGAAGCATACCTTGATCCATGACTGAATTGCTTGAGTTGTTGGGATGGAGATGGCCTTCCAAAAGATCCGTATCCTTTTAGGGTTTCTCTTTGTCTGAAGGGATCTCAAAGAGAGAAGATTATGATACGTTACTTTGGGAACCATGATCCCTTATATGATAATATAAGTTATTCTTTTTTCTATTTGGCCATTAAACAAACTAGAAATTGCATAATTATCTGTACACATTAATTTCATGATAATTTAATACCCATTAGTCCAGTTATTAACTTACTTAGATCACAATTAATTTGGACTATACTTTAAGATAGCCATGCACATTAAATTTACATATGTGAGCCCACACATGTTGAATTATTTCCAGCAATCTCCCACTTGAGCCACATATGTTACCTTATAAATGTGTACACCCTATGAGCTCAAAATATTGCTATCATGTAATTATGTATTCTTAACAATCTCGTCCATTGACTATATTGATATAAGACTAAAGGAATTTTTGTTACAATTAACGCAACTAACCTATCAATAATCACATATAGGAATACAACCAAACGACATAGATTAATCATGGATGTGTGTATGGAAATTACATGTAATATAATCTGAACATGCCTATTTCCAACTAGTCCACCCTTGAGCCTTATTGAGCTCAAACTTTAACATAATAAAACAAAGTGTATGAATTGAATACTTTATGTCTGCAGAAAATGTCCAAATACACAAAATGTGTCCAGAATATAAAATAGAGCAATAAAACATACTTACAAACTCCAACTAAAACATGATTTGCTTAAGTGATATATAACACCCATAGAAGCAGTATGCTCATGAAAGACCTTCGGTGTTAATCCTTTAGTAAGCGGATCTGCAATCATGGAATTTGTTTCAATGTGCTTTATTGAAATCTGTCCACTCTGTACTCTTCCTTTCACAGCCAGCAACTTAATGTCAATGTATCTTAACCTGGATGAGCTCTTGTTATTGTTGGAATACAGAACTGCTGATTTATTGTCACAGTATAATTTTAGTGGTTTTTCAACACCACTTAGAATGCAATGCGCAACCCAGTGACAAAATTTCGCATCCACAATTCATGGTTGGATGCCTCATAACATGCTGCAAATTCTGCTGCCAAAGTGGAGGAGGTTATGAGTGTTTGCTTAGCACTCTTCCAGGAAATAGTTCCTCCAGCCAACAGATAAATGTAGCCCGATGTGGATTTCCTACTGTCTTGGCATCAAGCGAAGTCAGAATCCGAATACCTAATGATCTCAATTTGATATGACCTCTTGTATGTGAGCATGTAATCATTAGTTCTCTATAAATATCTAAAGACCCTTTTGGCTACTCTCCAGTGATCCATCCCAAGGTTACTTAAATATCTGCCTAGCATTTCAACAATGAATGCTATGTCTGAACGTGTGCAAACCTAAGATACATTTGACTCCCTACAGCTGAAGCATAGGGAATCTTCTGCATTTCTTTAACTTCAAGGTCATTTTAGGGCATTAACTTAACTGAATTTATCACCTTTGCGACTGGGTGTCTCCTGCTTTACAATCTTGCATACCATATCTTTCAAGCACCTTTCTATATAAGCCTTTTGTGACAATCTAAGAATACCCCGAGAGCGATATCGGTATATCTAGATTCCTAAGACAAAAGATGTGTCACCAAGATCTTTCTTATCAAATTCTTTGATAGAAATCTCTTGATTTCGTGCAAGATTTTCTTATTATTGGTAGCAAGGAGTATGTCATCAACATATAAAATCAGGAATATATACTTACTCTTACTGAACTTGTGATATACACAGTCTTCAACAACATTTGTCTCGAAACCAAATGAGACAATTACTTGATGAAACTTGCAGTACCATTGATGTGAAGTTTGCTTGAGTCCATAAATAGATTTCTTTAGTTTGTAAACCATATTCTTTAGATCTCCAGACACAAAGTTTTATGGTTGCACCATATATATAGTTTCCTCTATGTCACCATTGAGAAAAGCTGTTTTAACATCCATCTGATGTAACTCAAGGTCAAATGTGCAACAAGAGCCATAATTGTCCTAAAAGAGTCTTTCGATGAAACCTGACAGAGTCTCTGTAAAATCAATGTCTTCCTTTGAGTAAAGCCTTTAGCTACAAGACGAGCCTTATATCTTTCCATATTACCTTCTGAATTCCTCTTGGCTTTAAATATTCATTTACAACCAATGGGCTTCTTACCTTCAGGTAATGGGATAAGATCCAAACTTGATTGTCTTGCATAAACTTGTACTCTTCATTCATGGCACTCTATCCATTTTTGAGAGTTAGAATCCTGCATGGCTTGATAGAAGTTGATTGGATCACGTTCCACCGATCCATCAGTGTCCTCATGTTCTTGGAGGATACTATGTAATCATCTGGAATAGCATTTCTCCTCTCTCTTGTGGATCTTCTTAATAGTATCTGTAACACCCCGCTCCCGGAATACGTACTTAGTTGCGTATTCATATTTTCTGATCGTATTTTTGATTTACTTCCTGTATTTGTTTTGTATTATAAATTATTTATATGATCGTTTTGCCTTGGATCTGAATTCGTGAACTCGGAGTCAGCCCTAGTCTGAACCGGGAGCCCGATCCTAGTGTATTACTCGATTTGGTCTTTCTGCTATTCTGATTTGACCGATTTCTGTTTCAAACATCATTTTCTAATATTTTAGATTTTCTATGATTTTCTGAAATTTTCCTGAATTAAGTTGTAAATCTTCAAAACCGGTATGGACCAGTGCCACTAACCGCTTCTCGGATTTTTAATTTACAAACGGAGTTGAATTTCAAGAAACGGCTTTCCTGTAACTTCTTAAAATCACATTTTCTGTCTAAATACTTTTTCTGAGAATTTTCTAAATTTATAGAAATTTCACTGGATTTGGTGTCGGCCAGTATCACTGGTTGATTCCAGGAATTTTAGTTTACAATTAGAATCAAATTTCTAGATTCCGCTTTCATATTACTTTCTAAAATTATATTTTCCTTTCATGCATTTTTTGGGATTTTTCAGATTTTATCAAAATCCGGCCGACCCGGTGTAGACCGGCGTCAACGGTTGACTTCGGGATTTTTATCTTGAAAATGAGATTGAATTTTTGAAAACCAATTTCACCAAAAATCTTAATATAATATTTAGTATTTTTGAGAATTTTTGGGAAGCTTTCCGAACTACTTTATTTTTCGGGCTTTTTCGGAGTTTTCGGTGTTTTCCCCGGATACCGGAATCTATCCAGATATTGTATTTATATCTTTTCTCATTTTTCTCTCTCCTGTCTCAGACACGAGTTTCACCAACTTGGATTCCGCATTTAATGCAGAGATCCTCTCCATACTGCATTTAATGCTTGTCCTGCAAGATCAACTTTGGATCTTATCATCATACTTTTTTTGTCCTTTCTGGCAAACGTAAAGATTCGCGTTTATCCTCCTAGACGCGGATTTTTCTCCGCGTCCAGTTCATTTGGCCAGACGCAGGTTTCCATTTGATGGGGACGCAATTTTTTTAAGTGGACGCAAGTCTATTAACAATCCAAAGCATTCCATTGGCCACATTATAATAATATTATCCTACCCCTTTATATATAACCACCCCACTTCCTCTCTCTTATTCATTATTTCTTCTTCTCCTTCATTGTTCCCTGCAAACGACAGCAGCCAAGAAAAATGGCCATCTTTCTTTTCTTTTGGCCAACCATTCTCTCCATCTCCTCCATTTTCTCCACCACAAATTCCTCCACCTCCTTCTCCTCCATCTCCTCCTCCATTTCCAACAACAACAACACCTCCATACCATCTTCTTCTTCCTCTTTTCCACCATAAAACACCAAGGAACCCACTTCCACCACCAACTTCACCACCTTTCCCACCACCACGTACTCCACCTTGGCCACCAACGACCATGCCATCTTCCTCTCCTCGTCGTGCTCTTTTCGATGAGCTATAGCTTCGCTCTCCGAAGCCTCGTTTCCAAAACTCCAACTTTTGATTTTGAACTATACTTGCACCACAAGATGCTTGGGCTTGGGCTTGAGCTACCGGATTCCGGCCGTCTCCGGCCAAGTCCGGCCGCCGCCGGTGACCGCCGGCCATCGCCGGCCATCAACCCCCTTCCCTTCTTTTCTTTCCTTTCCTTCTTTCTTTCTTTTTTTTTTCTTTCTTTTTCCTTTCTTTTTCCTGTCCTTTTCCTTTCTTTTCCTTTCCTTCCCTGATTTTCTCCCCAAACCTGCGTCCCCCCTCTCTCCCTTTCATGCGTCTCTCTCTTTCTCTGTTCCTGCGTCTATCTCTCCCTTGTTTTTCTATCTCTCTATTTTCCCTGTTGTGAAATTGCTGACGCGGATCTCACCCCGCGTCCAAACAACCCCTTAACGCGAATCTTCGTGTTCTTGGCATCTGTTCAACGCGACCTTCGCGTTCTTGTATCGACGCAGCGCGGAGTCCAGGCCCGCGTCTGTGTCCCTCTCGTGTCGACACGACGCGGAGCTAACTCCCGCGTCTATGTTCTCCTCATGCTAACGCGACGCGGAACCCACGTCCGGTCCGCGTTCTTCTTGAACGCGGGTCTCGAACCCCGCGTTTGTGGCAACTACGCGACGCGACTCCCGCGTCTGCGACCCCCGCGTCTCACTCTCAAAAACCCGCGTCTTCCTGTGTACTTTCTCTTTCCATATATTTCTCTCTCTAGGTTTCTCTCTCTCTCTCTAACTCTTTCTCTCTCCTTTTTACTTTCTTTCTCTATATATTTATATATTTTATGGCGCGTGCGCGAGTTCCATGGATTCCTGACTTTTCGGCATTTCTAGTGATTTAGGCGAGTGTCCTCGCTCTCGCCTCCATTTGGGTTTCCCCGCTTTGTCGGGTCGACATGTATTTTATTCCATGTTTTCATGTATTATGTATTGGGCTTAGTCCCTGTATTTGTGTATGGCCGAGTGCCAATGACTGGACATGTATTGCTCTGTGACGAATGCTTGTATTAGGGTAGTTTAATTCTTGTACATATACCATGTCTGTGATGTATTTTACTGCTTTATACCATGTGTGGCCGACCCTTCGTGGTCGTTGAACTCTGGGTTTCTGCCCACTCTTGGGATGGCGGGTAGCCATCGAGAGTGCGCTTAAACCCCGAGCGTTCTTGGTCCCTCAGCCTTCAGCCTCCGGTCTCTCACTATCTCGAAAGGGAAGTGATTGGGACCGTCAGGTCTCTCCACCCTTCAGCCTCCGGTCTCTCACTATCTCGAAAGGGAAGTGATTGGGACCGTCAGGTCTCTCAGCTCCGCCTGGTTATCATGATCAGCGTTCAGCGCTTTACCACTAGATTCGTCTAGGTGAGATGCTGCCGGATTTTCTACTCGCGCTTTAAGCCGAGTTATCCCGGTAACCTTTCCAGACGCTCCAGTGTTAAATACTGTTTGCTGTCTGTGCCTCCAGCTTGCTCTGCTCCGCTTGGTTGTGCTCAGCTACTACTCTATCGCATGCCATGTACTTACCTGATATGTTAACGCTTGCTATGCTATTACTTCATACCTGTCATTTACATGCTACTATTTAACGCCTGTTTGTATCACCTGTCAAATGATATGTTATCACCAGACCTGCTACTACTTGGCAAGGCCCTTGTTATGACATGACTTGCCACCGGACTAATATTAATCTCTTGACATGATTGGTCACCTGCCAAATATCATCCTCCTGTCATGCTATCACTTGACACCCGGCATGATATACTTGACTCTTATGATTATCACGATAACGGAATGATGACCTGACATCCTGCTTATAAACTTGATATACATTACAGTACAACTGTACACCTGAGATACATGTATTCCTGACTTGTTCTTGCTTATTCCCGGAATCTGATAATCATCTAATAAACCATAAAACTGGACAACTTACATTGGGTCGGGGGAAACTTGCGGCTATCAACATATGTTCGTGTTTACAGTGGTACTAGGCATGTTGTGCAACTAAAACTTCCGGTCTGACCTGTGGGCCTCCAGGCGACCGAGGGGAGTGCTGGCTCCCTCCTTCTTGGTACCATCTTGATAAGGGCATTCTATAAGACCCTCCTGATCGCCTTGCGGCAGGTTCCGTCCACCTAGCAACGAAATAATCCTGGGCCGTGGTCCCGGGTATGTACGGGACCCACTGTAAACATTGTTCGTTGATACCCCCGTTGGTTTCCAATAACAACCTTGCTTTACTCAGATGTGGATATATGTGTGCTGGGACGCTAGTTCACATATCTAGACATCAGGGTAAGACTGTAGGCTGTCCAAAAGTTACTGGAGGACAAGCCATTGAGAAGCAAAGTTTCAAACTCTAGACGCGAGGGACTATCACCCGCGTCTCAGCATCAAGGCGCGTTGGCCCGCGTCTCAGCATCAAGGCGCGTTGGCCCGCGTCTCAGCATCAAGGCGCGTTGGCACTATCACCCGCGTCTCAGCATCAAGGCGCGTTGGCACTATCACCCGCGTCTTAGCATCAAGGCGCGTCGGCTCGATACCCGCGTCTCAGCATCAAGGTGCGTCTGCCTGACACCCGCGCCTCAGTTGTAACCACCCGGATTACGGGGCCATTCACCGCACAAGTAGCGGGAAGTGGCCTCTCATCGTGGAGCACTTTTAGGGGGCACGATCACCCCCTAAACCTCTATAAATAGCCCCGTCGCTATGAAGAAGGGGACTTTTTTTGGGCAATCAGCATCAAGGTCAAACTTTTGGCAATCAGCAACAAGAGGGCGACACAGAGAGAAAAGAAGCAGATCAACTCTTCAGCAAGTTCGCTGCGTACGAGCTAGCTTTCGCCTACCTTCTCTTCGAGAGTTTTGGTAGACAGAGCTGAGTTACTCTTCCTACCAGCCGAAAAGGAGATCCCAGAAGGACGGTCATCTGGTCAACGGAGAACAAGATTCACTCTCCACCGCCACACGAAGAACCCAGCATTAAACAAAGGGGGAATTCAAGCTTCAATATTCTCCCTCCCTTGTAACCGGAAGGAACAGTTTTTGTTGTAATCCTTTTCATTTGATTCAAGGAAAACTTTTACCGCAAATTCTCGTCTCTCTCCTTTCCCGGGTCATACAAGAGATGGCGACTCCGCTGGGGAATACTTTCGTCACCGACGAACAGATCGTGGCGCAGGATGACGTCCTCCGTAAGGGGAAGATGGTCGAATCACTCGTCGTCGAGTTCGACCAGGCGAAATATGAAGAGTTTCTCTCTTCTGGCTCCAAGAGCCCAAAGACCCGCGTCTGTCGCAGGGTCTCGGCGGGGAATGGCCCCGAAGCCCGACCTGAAGCTCTCTTGGGCGCCGCTGCTGCTGCCCACTGTGCCCAGCAAAGTTCACGCGTCAACGCCTCTCAGAAGGCCCGCGTGATCCCAAGCACAGTTGCTGTTGCGACCAATTCTGGCGCACAGAAAACCCGCGTCAACGTCTCTCAGGAGACCCGCGTGGTTAAATTCCCTGATGTTCAACATCAGGATGTTGTTGGTTTCTCTCCACCTCCTCGACGCAACCGGAATGCTGAGCGTCGACAGAGGAGACGTGCGCGTCAACTGCAAGTTGGAACCGTTGGTTGTCCAACTGAGGCTAGACGCGACGTACAATCTCACGCCTTACCCGCGCCACGTCCAGTACGTGAAATCCGCGTTTGGCGCCCCAAACGCGCGACTCCTCAAGTTGAGTCCTCTGAAGACCAACTTACCAAGCGTCGAGACGAAGCTTCTACGTCTCGTCCAACGCAAGAGGCACGCGCCCACAGGCGTGGGGCCCAGCAGTCCCTCCTCTCTCAAGTGTCTCTGCCCAGACGCACCAGGCAGCAACGCGAGATTCGCGTTTCATCTCAGCAGAGACGCCAGACGCGCGTTACACAGCCGCGTCGCGAGAACCGCGTCCCCGATGCCCGCGTCCAGGCTGTACAGCACATGGATGCCTCCCGTCTTCGACGTTGCAAGGCTAATCCTTTCAATCCCCCTACCATGGATTTGAGGGATTACTTGACAAAGAAAAGAAGTGCCAATCAGGTCACTTCGGCATGCTGCTGCCAATGGCTTATCTCCATACTCTCTGGATGCCATTGCGAATCAGGCGTGAACCAGCAGTCTTTGATCAGACAGCTGACCCTGATTCCTCCGTCAGCTAAAAGAAGACGCTCCCACAGAAGGAGGACCTTCTCTGACGTTGAGTACCCGGAGCTCACTGCAAACATGACAAGCAGGAGCAAGGAAAAACAAATTGCAGTCGGCTCAGATGAGTCCGAGTCTGACTCTGAACCGGAAGGGGTGTATCGATACACTCGTACCCGGACGGGGGCCATTCCCCCAATTGACTATAATGCCTTAGCCCACGGCGTTGAAGTGAACGATTCTCACTCCGCCGTAGTGGAATCTAGGGCATCGAACTCTTCCGTCGAGAAGGAGGCCTCTGCTTACATGACAGGCACTCCTGACGAGACGACCAAACGTTTGGAGCAGATCCAGAAGGCGCAAATGGATATGATCCTTTCTCAACAGGCATCTATCGACTCCATCAAGCAGGCGCTTGCGCAGTTGCTTAAAGACAGGAGGAGATCTCCTCCTAGGAGGTCGAAGGGCAAAGGGAGAAAGGGAGAAAGCTCATCTTCCGAACCTTCTGAAGAGGCGCGGCGATCTACTTCGAATTCGTCCAAATCTTCGTCCCAAGACCAGGAGAAGACTCATGCTAAGAGGATGAGTCAATTGGAACGACGCCTCGAGGCCCTTGCCAATCGCAAAGACCTCCAAGAAGTAGGAGTGGTCCGGCCCTATCCGGCTGAGTGGGACTTAGTTCCATACCCTCCTAAGTTCAAGGCTCCAACCCTCCAAGCATTCGACGGGAAGGGGTCACCCAATCAGCACATCTACTACTTCAAATCCCAAACCGGGAATGTAGTAGACAATGATGCTATTCTGGCGCGTCTGTTCATCGGCACCCTGAAAGGGTTGGCCTTTGAATGGTTTATGAAGCTCCCAGAAGGTTCTATCAAGAACTGGGGCGATCTAGAGAAGCTGTTCTTAACACGCTTCTTCGAAGATGACTCCGAAGTCACGATGCCCACCCTTTTGGCTGCCAAACAGCGGAAAAGGGGAGTCCGTCAAATCTTTCGTGGAAAGATTTCGGAACATGGCACTCCGGTGTCCAAGCGGTATGACCCAGGCCACCCTGGTGGAAACATGCCGCCACAATCTCCAAACCTCACTCCTTGCTCAAATAGGAGTTGCTGAAAGCCGCACCTGGAAGCAATTGGTCCAACAAGGTGAACAGGCTGAGGAGATTGTCGCCCGCGTCAGAGCGGAGGAAGGTAAGCCTAGACCGGAAAGGTCGACCAGGCGTGCGCCAGACACATCCCTCCAAACAAAGCGGAAGGATAATTTGGCAACGGAGACCAAATCTCCCGCCAAACCTCAATCAGGCAAGGCGAGTGGCTCTTCAAGCCAACCCCGCGCCAACAAGCATTATTCCTTCAAAGAGGAACATGTCGGTTCGCTCTTTAAACTACTCAACAAGAGCAACCGACTGAAGCTCCCTGAAGCTAGGCGCCCAGAGGAAGTCGGCAAAACCGACAATCCCAACTACTGCATGTATCACAGGATGTTGGGACATCCTACCAAAAGCTGCCACGTCTTCAAGGATGTCCTTCAAGCTCTGATTGACGCGGAAGTGTTAAAGCTCCGACCAGAGCAGAAGAAGGTGACGGCCAATGTGACGTCAGCTCTCCAGTTCGGAAGACAACCCCCAACGCCTGCGGGGGTGGTCCCTATTCCAAGAGGAGAACTGAGAATAGTCAACACAGACCCTCACCAGCAGCAAGAGAAAGGCTTGGTACCCGTCCCTACGCCTCAAGGGGAAATCATGTGGGTCCACCCTGACCTTGTCGATGCACGGCAATGGACTACTGTGACCAACAGGAAATCCAAAGGTAAGGCAAAAGCCTCATCTTGCAACGTGGTATGCGCTTCTTCCCGAGAAGCGGAGACTGATATCCCTTCACTGACCGACTCAGAGGAGGAAACGATAGTCTTGGCCGCAGAGCCCAACCAACCAACGACGGGGACTCGTTCAGGACAGCCCTACTTGAAACAATACGGCGAGACGGCAGTAGTCCCTCCACAATCAACTACGGAGCCAGTCAGGCCCTCCGCAAAGCCACCTGTGGAGAAGCAGAAGGAGACTCGATTTTCTCGAGCCCTTCAAAAGGGCATTGTGGAAGGATCTACGGCACCTTACCGCTTTGATGTCCTGGCTCAATTGGCCAACATTCCGGCACGCATTACCTTGTATGAACTTCTTAGACTATCAAAGTCTACCAGAGAAGCTCTACAAGAAGCTCTGGCAAATGCTGAGGTCTTTATGACCCAGGTGCCGAAGGAGGAAGATGTAGAGGATTGTCTCCACACCTCCCCAAATGCTCCCTGCATTACCTTCACAGCAGATGATATGCAGGTTAAAGGGAAGCACGATCGACCCCTGTACTTCACAGGGTATATTGGATCGTCTGAGGTAAACCGCATCCAGGTAGATCCAGGGTCCGCATTGAGCATCATGCCTCGCCGAGTCATGCAACATCTTGGCATTCCTACCCATCGTTTGAGCCCTACCCAAACGACTATCTATGGGTTCAATGCCAACCAGACCCGGCCAATGGGGAAAATCAAGCTCAGGTGTCAGATTGGAAGCCTCAGGTCGGAAGTGACATGCTACATTATCGACGCCGACACTTCCTACAATCTATTGCTGGGACGACCGTGGATTCAACGCAATTCCATCGTTCCATCCACTCTCCACCAGGTCATGAAATACATTGACGGGAGTGGAACAATTCAAACGTTGATAGCCGAGAGGTATCCGTTTAAGGGGGTCGAAAATTATTTCACTGACTCCCTCCTATATCAGGATCCTGAGGAGTCAAATGAAACCCCGCAACCAGAGGAGCCAGACTCTGGTAATGAGGCTGATATTGAGCCCGAGAAAGAAGAGTGCTTGTGGGAGTTAGAACCACTTGTAACAGGCACTAATAAGCCCAATGTCGATAATACCACCGATGATGTAGGCGGTTGGTATATTAATGAAGATTTAGATTTTGCGTATTTTCCTGTGTGTGCTTCTGATTCAATACCGTCAGACACTAGCACTGATATAGATGACGATCCCTGGTCGGCAGTAGATGCTTTGACATCGTTGCATGTACCAGTGAAGTCGTCCTTCGAGACATACCGAGACAATGGTAATGCGCAAGAATCTATATTCATGGTTCCAGCCAGACGGAAAGGCCAAAAACCAATTCTCTTTGGGCGAATCTCATCTGAGCCAATGCCCCGCGAAGATTCAGAAGGTGAAGAGGAATCCCCTCAGCTCAGTCATTATGAACCAAAAGCGCTCAAAATGATGAAATGCATGGGGTACGATCTAACCAACAGACCCGGGTTGAACTTCGGCAGAGGAAGGAGAACGCTACTCCGATCCTTTGTGCCGAAAGGAAAGGCCCCCGATTATTATCATCGGACGCGCCGGGGGTTGGGCTATGTATCAACTCCGGTCCCATCAGCCTCCGATTCTCAAGAATCGTCGAGCAACGATTACTCTTCAGACACATCATCTTGGGGGTCAGATGTCAGTGTCGGCAACATCTTCAAGGAACTTTCAGTGAACATGGTTTCAACAAGCCACCTGGAAGACGGAGATGAAGAAATGATCCAATCTGATATAGACCCTTGGATCAAACATTTAAATGCCCTTTGGGATACCCGCTTCGAACAATGTGAGCCACCCACTGAAGACAAGGTTGTTCAGATCAACCTAGGGGATGAGGCCAACCCTAAGCCCATCTTCATAAGTGACGGCCTGTCACCTTCAGAGAAGAAGGGTCTAATATCTCTTGTACAGGAGTATATAGACGTCTTCGCCTGGAATTATGAAGATATGCCAGGACTTGATCCGCAAGTGGCCATGCACCGCCTCAACATCCATCCGGACGAAAAGCCTGTCAAACAACAGCAGCGACGGTTTCGCCCAGAAATAATGGAGGCAATTCAATCAGAAGTCAGAAAACTTATTGATTCTGGCTTCATCAGGGAAGAACAGCATCCCGACTGGGTAGCCAACATCGTTCCCGTCACCAAGAAGAACGGGAAAATCCGGATCTGCATCGACTTCCGTGATCTAAACGAGGCCTGCCCCAAGGACGAATTTCCATTGCCGATCACAGATGTCATGATTGACAATACTTGTGGATTCGAACGAATGTCCTTCATGGACGGATTCTCAGGATACAATCAAATCAAAATGTATCCTGATGACGAAAAGCACACCTCCTTCAGGACACCCCTAGGAGTGTATTGCTACACCGTCATGCCCTTCGGACTGAAGAATGCAGGGGCAACATATCAAAGGGCCATGAACGCCATTTTCCATCAGCAAATACGCAAAACGGTGGAATGTTATGTTGATGACATCGCGGTAAAAAGCCGCATTAAAGGTGATCACATAGCGGACTTGAAGGTGGTCTTTGACATCATGCGGGCTCATCAATTGAAGATGAATCCCACAAAGTCCTTCCTGGGGGTGGCCAGTGGCAAATTCTTAGGATTTGTTGTAACCTCCACCGGAATCCATTTGGACCCGGAAAAGATCCGCGCTATCCAGGAGATGCAACCCCCGAAAAGCCTCAAGGAGCTCAGGGGATTACAAGGACGATTGGCGTACATCCGCAGGTTCATCTCAAACCTTTCTGGAAGATGCCAACCCTTCGCTAAGCTGATGGAGAAGGGTGTCTCATTCACTTGGGATGACGCTTGCCAACAAGCATTCGAGGAAATCAAGCAATACCTCACCCAACCACCAGTCCTTGCAGCTCCAGTATCCGGAAAGTCGTTTCTGGTGTACGTCCGAGTAATGGATCATTCTTTAGGAGCTCTACTAGCTCAGAATGATGATCGAGGACAAGAGCAAGCAATCTACTATCTGAAGTAGAACAATGATCGGAGCCGAACATCGGTATAACCCGATCGAGAAGGAATGTTTGGCATTGGTGTTCGCTATCCAGAAAATGCGACACTATCTGGTAGGCCAAACTATAAACGTCATATCAAAAGTCAACCCCCTGAGGTTACTTATGACTAAACCTTCATCGCTAAATGGCCGACTGGCAAAATGGGCCATATTGCTCTCCCAATATGAGATGTGTTTTTTTATCACAAAAGGCCATTAAGGGACAAGCAGTCGCGGATTTCCTAGCTGAGCACCCAGATCCGAGGGCAGCCAAAGTCTACGAGGATCTCCCAGATGAAGTTGCTGAAGTCTGCCTAACTCAGACATCGTTCGAAAGTCAAGTATGGCAACTTTTCTTCGACGGTGCATCAAGAACAAGCCCGAAGGGACACATAGTAGCAGGGGTAGGAGTGATACTCGTCTCCCCACAAAATTATGTGATTCCCCGAGCTGTCTCACTGACCGAGCCTTGTTCCAATAATGTGGCGGAATACAACGCTCTTTTGATTGGGATGCAATTCGCCGATGAGATTGGCGTTAAAAATCTCGAGGCATACGGCGACTCCAAGCTCATCGTCAGCCAAGTTCGCGGGGAGTACGAAGTCAGACATGAAGACTTGGTACCCTATTACAATGCAACAATCCGCATGGCCGAGGGATTTACAAGCTTCTACATCGACCATGTACCGCGCAGGCAAAATGCGCACGCAGATGCACTCGCCTCCCTGGCTGCCTCCTTAGCTCTGCCAGCTGGAGCAATGGAGAAGATATTCGTCTACAGCCACGACCTGTATTGCCCGAGAAATGCTCTCGAGGATTATCAGGTGTCAACGGGAGGTCGTCACCGCGAAGAAGCACTTGAAGCGTCAACCGGTCCAGAACCTAGAGACTGGCGGTTCCCTTACATTGATTTCGTTTTATATGGAATCCTGCCTGAGGACGCCAAAGAAGCGGCTGCCATTCGAAGGAAAGCCCCCAAATTCTATTATAACGCGATTACGCGAACATTGTATCGTCGATCGCATGACGGGATTTTACTCCGGTGCCTCTCACCAAACGAAGCACAAGAGGTATTGAAAGAGGCCCACGACGGTATGTGTGGAGCCCATCAACCTGGCCCAAAACTGGCACATCGACTCCAAAGGTTGGGTTACTATTGGCCTAAGATGATTGCCGATACCGTCACTTATGCCAAGAAATGTCACGCCTGCCAAGTGCATGGCGACTTTATCCATCAAGCGCCAGGCTATCTCCACTCTACGGCCTCTACCTGGCCATTCGAAATGTGGGGCATGGACGTGGTTGGTCCTATCAGCCCGCCATCATCAAAAGGACATCGGTTCATTCTGGCGATAACCGATTACTTCTCCAAATGGGCTGAAGCCATCCCTTTGAAGGAGGTCAAGTCATCGAACGTGATCAAGTTCGTGAAACATCACGTTATTTACCGTTTCGGCGTACCTCGGTGAATTGTCCATGACAATGGACCCCAGTTCATCAGCCAGGCTTTCCAGAGATTCTGCGCTAAGTTCAGAATCCAGAGTGTGTCCTCAACGGCATACTATCCTGCCGCCAATGGCCTCGCAGAAGCTTTCAACAAGACTATTGGCAAGCTTCTCAAAAAGTTTGTCTCGAAAAGTCAACGAGACTGGGACGACAAACTGGGTGAATGCTTATGGGCCTACCGCACAACTGTGCGAACCCCAACTAAAGCCACGCCGTTTTCCTTGGTATACGGCTGTGAGGCCGTGCTCCCATTAGAAATTCAAATTCCATCTCTACGTGTCGCCTTGACAGCGGAGATGACAACAGAGGAGAAGCATCGACAGCGACTCCAAGAGTTGGAGGCCTTAGACGACAAGCGCCTGCAAGCCCAACAGCAAATCGAGCTCTACCAGGCTCGAATCACCAGAGCTTTCAACAAGAAAGTTAAAGTACGAACTTTCAAGAAAGGCGATCTTGTCTTAGCCGTCAGAAGACCCATGGTGATGACGCACAAGACAAAAGGAAAATTCCAACCCAAATGGGAAGGACCATTTGTAGTAGAGTCAGTCTACTCAAATGGATCATATCGCCTCATAACCTCAAATGGCGATACACTCATGATGCCGATCAATGGCAGGTTCCTGAAGAAATACTATCCTTAGATGGTATTCTTCTGCTGATCAAGTTAAAAGTACACCTCTGATCAAAACAAGGAGAGCTTCTTCATTGATATCCAACGCCTCCGACGGCTAAGGATAGAGGAAAATGTTGGCTTCTAAGCCCAACATAAGTCTTCGACAACTCATCATGCTGAGGGGAATAGCATGGCTAGCCCAACTCAAACGGTAGTTGGTAAAGGCACCTCAAATCTGTTGATAGCTGAGGGTTTGCTAAAAATCCTAAAGTGGACTTGGCTCCACTCCTTCTTCCAAAATCCCCTACCAATTCTCATCCACAGAATGGTAGGTCTACAAAATACAACCATTACTAAGTTAACACTATACCTCTGGTAATGGAAACTTTTTAATATTCCTTGTCGAGTACAAATTTTGCTTGTCAACTCTACACGGAGTACCAAATTTTCAAATTTGCCAAGTTAACACTACACCTCTGGCACTTCAAACTTTCACTTGTCAATTCTCACCAATAGAATGACAGGTCCTCAAAGTTGCTCTCATCATGAGACAATCTTTGTCAAGTTAACATCACACCTCTGATAAATTGCTGTTAAAGTTCAACACCACACCTCTAAACAGTGACCAAGTTTCTGCCAGGTTTAATATCACACCTCTGACAGTCACTTTTCTTCAGACTTCCATATCGAAGCTGAAATGGATGATGCTAAGTTAACACCACACCTCTAGCATCCAAGTCATTGCTAAGTTCAACAATACACCTATGGCCATGACTTTCCCTCGGACTTCCTTATCCAAGCCGAGATGACCAATGCTAAGTTCAACATTACACCTCTAGCATTACCCTCACTGTCAAGTTAAATATTACACCTATAACAGTGAACTTCTGAGCTAAGTTGATATCACACCTCTGACTCACGTCCTTGTCAAGTTAATATCACACTTCTGACAAGACCACTTTCAACCCGTTAAGTTAATATCACACCTCTGACGGTAACAAACTTTCCTAGATTCCCCACGAGTCTAGTCCCACTTGTTATTCTCTTCAATAGAATAACAAGTCTACCTAAAAACATTGTTAGGTTAATACTACACCGTCAACAGTGTTTCTATCAAATCCCCAGTTGAGTTCAGTCAAGTTAATCCCAAACACTTGAGAAAAGTTCACCCTTCCTGGGGGTACCAATTCTGCTTGTCACTTTCTCTTATAAAGTGGCAGGTTCATCAAAATTTTCATCTCTGTCAAGTTAATATTACACCTCTGACAGTATTGTGAGAGTTCCTGAAATAGGATCTTCTCCTGCAAAATCTGACTTATTAAAGTTACCATCATAATTTTAACAAAGTCAAAGATTCTTTGCTTCTACGAGTCTAAGATAAAAAGTTCAAGACAATGAAAGAGGCAAAAAGAAAAGTGTCACTTTTATTTATTTCCGAACATATGAAAGTGATACAAAACGCTCTCTTAAACACTCTCTTATGCAATAAGATTGAGTGTTACAATTAAGGAGTACAAAGAAGTCCCCCTCTCTCTCTCAGAGGTTGCACTCACTCCTTATAAGCCGCGTCTGATTCCAAGTGCGCGATGTTTTGTGGCTACAATAGAAGCTGGTTACACCACGATGCATGATGTAAACATCGAAAGCGCCCTAGCTGACTAAGCTAAGAGCAATGGTGTTCTTGAGGTCTGGTGGCAGCAGAAAGTCCTGCAACCCTTCGTTTATGAACATCTCTTCCCCCAGCAGACCATCCAGCAGACATGACGAGTCCTTGATGTGACTTCTGGAGTGGGAGAGGAAGAGGATCTTGTCCGCCACCACAACCGCCGGAACCCTCATCGCCGTCATGCATAGCCTGACCATCTCTTGCCAGCAGGCATGAATGGTGAAGCAGATCAGAAGAGACCTTGGCGAGGGTTGGGTCCTCGTCAGAGACGTAATATACTCTCTTATAGGTGACGAGGACCATAATATACTCTCTTATAGGTGAACATCGAACAAGTTCGCCGGCCAAAGCATCCTTCCAGGGGCCCAGCAAACCAGCAAGTCTACCTGCAAGGAATGAAACAAAGGAATCAGAACAATCTGCAACTTAGTATGTTTCAACAGAGAAAAACTAAGTCACAAATGCAGACTGCAGACGCGGGAATGATCCACGCAGCCAGCCAAGCAGACGCGGGAATGATCCACGCAGTCAGCCAAGCAGACGCGGAATGACCCACGCGGTGAGCCAAACTGCTGCGTCAGCAGAGACAAACGCGAATCAAAACGCGGTCTCATTCTACGCCCGCGTTTAAAAGCACAAGACGCGAGAAACTTCAGACGCCGAAAATTGCCATCTCCCTGTTGAATAAACAAGAGTTGCAAGATTCGGGTCTGAAAATTTCAGCCCAATTTAGAATTCGCTCAAGTCAATGGCCTTAAACGCCAGCTTAACGAACAAAGCCCGCGCCAAGGATTTCAGCACTTGCGTCCAGAGGGGAAGTTGGCGGCGCAGATTCCAGAAGGAATTCACCAACTCAGACTTCATGAGAAAATTCCAGGTGATTATGCCAAAATGCAAACTTGGGTGGACTAGAAACATCACGGCAGGTCGGGACAGCATACCGGCAGAGGCCTCTACCGAGAGTTGGGCTCTCTGCATCCAAACGCGAACGAGCAAGATGATCTAAGAGACGCTTTTTCTTGAAGAGACCAAACAGGAGCATAAAAACCCTGGGTCGTCTTCATCCACAGAGCCATCTTTATCCATGAACACAGGATCCCTTTTAGAGACTTTGAAGGAGGCGAGACTTCTCAGAGCAAACTAAAGAAAGAGCAATCTAAGGTCTGGATTGTCAAAGAGGAATAGGGTCAGTCCTATTTATAGGCAGACCCTAATAACTGTCATTAATGGTGCGCTAATCGGAACCGTTGCCTTGGTGGCCGCACGACTGCCGAGGTCCAATAAGAGACTGACGCGTGGAGCGTCGCTTTGGGAACCGTCGCAGACACTGGTCTCCAACCGCCAGCGCCGGTTTTGCATTAAAGAGCGTTAAAACGCCCAAGTCCAATGAAAAATTGACGCGTGGACAATTGCCTTGGAAAACAACGGATGACCCGGTTTCCCAAACGTCAGTGAAGACTTGACGTTCAATCGTCAGTGAAGACTTGACGGTCAAAGATCTCATAAAATCTTTAAGTCAGGCTGCATCAAACGCAGACAGCAAAGTCGCGTCCGGCTGCATTAAACGCAGATGGAAAATCCACGTCTAAGAATACGCGTCACCGTTCTCAAATTAAAAGGCATCCACTCGCGCTTTAAAGGAGCGTCCACGTGACTCAAAGTCGCGTCCCTTCAGCATACAATACTGCGTCCCTCGCGTCTGCTCTATCTGCGTCCTGCTCAGCAAGACAAATTCGCGTCTCACCCTGTGATTGACGCTGCGTCTCATCAAAAGGACTTAGTGAAATCTAAGTTCCTATTGAATGATGACCGCGTCTCACTCTATAGATCAATGCCGCGTCTCATCAAGAAGACTTAAAGTCTACGCCGCGTCTCATTGAAAGAACTTAGTCTTGCCTAAGTTCAATATTCACAGCCAGCGATCAGGGAGTTGAATTCATCCACAGCTAAACAAAGAAGAGGAACAAAATTTCAAAAGAAATTTTTATTATATCGAAGATAGTAAAAGTGGATACAAACACTCTAATAGAGTGTCCTCTTCTTTACAAAAAAAAGGGAGGGAAGAAGGAGAAGAGGCTAAAAGTCTTGATCCGGCAAAGAACGAATACGTTCCCTGAGACGATGCATCTCGTGCTGACGTGCCTTCTCAGCCTCCATCACGGCTTGGACCCGCAACTCCTCTTCAGATAAAAAGGGTTTTGCAGCCAGCTGTGCTTGCAAAGATTCCAACCTGGAGGAATGAATGGTCTGGCTTTCTTCAGCCCGAGCCTTCGCAGCTTGTTGCTCCTCCAGCCTCTTCCGGATGGTGACAAGCGTCCTCTCATTATCCGCAATCATGGCTTCCGCTTTAGCAATGGCCGACCGAGCATTGGTAATGGCGAGCTCTGCGTTTTGCCGGATGAACTCGGATTCCATTGAATCGTCAGCCAGTTTCTGACATTCAGCTTGGAGACGCTCGAGATTGCGGACCTCTTCAGCAACTTGTGCTTCCACATCCTGTCGCTCTCGTTCCTGGTTGGCTAGGAGCCTAGTCAAGATGACCTGGGCTTCTTGAGAAGAGCTAGCATTGTCCAAAGACTTCAGCTCTTTCAGGTCACTTCCCAATCGCTCCACCAACAGCATACACGACTTAGCAAGCGAGGAGCCTCCAGTTAATTCGATGTTCCCGACCATGTTTCCAAGAAACGTCCGGGCAAAATCAAAAGAGCTACGCCCAGACAGGATAAAATCGATGCACGATCGCATCGCGTCAAGGAACTGCTGCACCGTCTTGCGTGTCAGGAAATCCATGGTATCATCACCCAAGGTACTCCCCGACCCCCTTTCTATCATGGAGAAAGGGGTGCAAGCCGGCTCTTTGTGCGCAAGAGTCGTGCTGACCGTCGATACGTCAAGAGCGAGACTGGCCACTGGCGCTTCCGGAGGTGTTGTCTCTGCAGGAACCTCCACAGCTAATGATGGAGTAGTAAGCGCGACCTCTTCAGAAGCTTCAGCCGAGACCTGAGCTGCGTGGCCTTCTGGAAAGGTACCGACCGTCGGACTCTCCATCTGAGCCCCCTCAGTCCTCTCTGCAAGTTATTGTGACATTAGCCACAAAGGAGAAAAGCGAAACATTTAAAATATCAGAAACTTCCTTACCATCTGAGAGGTCCAGAGACGCCGAATCCTTTGGCAAATCCTGCGGAGTGGAAGTCTCCCTGGCTTCAATAGTAACCCCTTCACCCGGCAGAATGGGTTCTGCCCCGGCTTTAGGGGTTGCCTCCTCTGCCGGCAAAGGAGAAGCCTCCCCGGCATCAGTAGTTGCCCTCGCTGGAGTTATCTCGGCAACCAAAGCCGTAGCCCCTTCCGGCTGGGTCAACTCTTGTACCATTTCCTCGATCTGCGAGGAGGGTGCAGCCTCGACATTCTCAGCCAATCCTGCAACATAAAAAAGGAGAATGTTAAAGCCTCCTCTTCAAAATTAAAAAGGGAAATTAGGCCAAAAGGTGAAAAGAGTACCTCCCGTGGGAACAATCGCCGGCTGCGACGCCGTTGATGACTCACCCCCGTACATTTCTTCCTCCGAGATATGGGAGAACTTTCTCGGATCAGGAAAAACGGGTTCATCACCATAGTCAACCACGTCTTCAAACTCGCTTTCCCCTGAGAGTGAGGAAGACGATGGCGCCTCGCGCGAGACTTCTGCAACCGGAGCCTTGCCACCAATTATCCCAGTGGTAGGACTGGGGTCAACTGCCCGAGGACTGGTAATGAAGACACAAGGCGACCCAGGTTGCTGTACCTCATCTCTCCCTTCATGAGCAAGTAAAGACCCGGGTCGAACTGAAATCCCCGGAATATCGACATCCCCTCCACTCATGATGTCGACCTCTAGCTGCTCATCCTCATCAGCGGAGATGGTTCTGTCGACGAGCTCCCCTTCCTCCGCAGACCTGCGGTATCTGCTGCTCGACCTAGGGGGACGGACTAAAGGAATATCCTCTTCAGCTATGTCTTCTTCCCTCGGTACCTCAACGACAGCAGGGATGTCTTCAGAACGGGAGACTTCGGTTGTCAAGTCTCCCCGAACCCTCTTGGGAGCAGGTTCAGCAGTTGAAGCAGAGCGTTGACGACGCTTGCTCACCACCCCGCGAGTCTTTGCTGCTCGTGGCTCCGCCCTTGCTGCTTGCGGCTCCGCCCTTACTGCCCGCGGCTCCCTTCCCGATCTTCTCCCGACCTCCTTCTGGGCCTTCAGGTACTGTTCGGTGAGTTTCGAGGGCTTACCAGACTCTGACCTTGCCTCGAGACTCGCATTGATACTCTCAATACATGAAGACCCCGGAGCAAAGTCCGGTGACTGGTTAACCTGAAAGTACCAGGTGCAGAAGCTGAAACTCATGCGGCACTTGGGCCCCTCGATAGGTAGACGGAAAGTTGCTCCCGTCCCTCCGGCCACACTGTAGTACCAAGCCCGAGCACCTTCGAACAAGTTTCCTTCGAAGGCGAGTCGAGCGTTGGGATTCCCGACGTAGAGTTGATCGTAGCCGAACTGTCGAGCGAAACGATTCGGCATGTACGGCTCGATGGTGCATGAAGTCCCCTGCCGGAAAAGCACATATCCGGGTCGGATATTGATCAACCACCAAAAGGCTCCCGTGGACAACCTCGTGAAGCCATCTGAGCCCGCGGAATCAGCACATAGATCCCCGGAAGATGCACCAGGGATCTCGGGGAAGCAGCGATTGATCTGGTAGTTCGCGGGATCTGAAAGTCGCTTCCGGACGTAATATATGTAAACGTCACTCCACCTCGAACCCTCCAACCGCTGTACAAAAGGGACGGAACTCTCCCTCCAACGCACCGCCATCATCAAAGAAGGGCAGTGCATCACGTACCAAGCCGGAAGGTACGTATAAGGCAGCTCGATCCGAGGGTTAGGACGCTTCACCGTCGGATTCCCCTCTGAGTCGACATATGGCTTGCCGTGGGAGTCGGTAGTTTTCGGCGCCTCGCAGAAACTCTTGTTTAGCGCCCGCAACCCGCTCTGAATACCAGCCACCATGGCCGGGAGAAGGGCTATAGGGTTGCTATGAGCCAGGAGCACCGCCGGGTACACCACGTCAGCAACAATAACTTCATGCGGCAACGTGGGCACCACACAACGCTTCAGCCACAGCATCAAGAAGCCTGCCAACAGTGCCCTATCGGAGATAGGGGTCCGGGCTTGATGGTGGAAGCTTTCAAAAACCAGGTCAGGGTCGAAACCGTCCTCGTTCGAGACCGTGGTGTAGAAGCCTTCAGAAGCCTGGTCGATCCTGTCTTCAATCTCCCTGTCGGAACTGGGAACCAGTCGGGTTATCAGAGTATCTTTACTATCGATACCATTGAATAAGTAACTGGCCCAAGACAGTTGCTTGACTCCCTGCGACCGCCAGGTGGTTATCTGACCACAAATGTGGAAGTGACACATCACTTCCCAATAAGTCTCGTACACCCCAGGAAACTCTTTCTTCAGGTGGTGGAGCTCCTTAGTGGTCGGGACATATTCCTCATATGGGATACTTCCTGTTGATAGCCCCGAGACCTCATGTAGCTCGTGCATTGCAAGGCCCATCTCTCCGACCGGGGTAAAGAACGTCCCCGTCAACGGATTGTAGCGCTCCAGGATCCCGAAAAAGTTATGAGAGCCTGGTGGGATACCCCACTGTACGGCCCTGACCGCCACGTACAGTCCCACGTGCTGTAGCAGATCCCCAAGATCGGTGAGGACGAAACCTACCATTCTGCCCCACCAGTAGTTCTCCGTGGAATGGACCCACCCGGGCGCACGGAACCCGACCGGATAATCACCCTCCGCTTCCATGAACGCGTTGAGGAAGGTAGTGCCAAGTTGTGGTATCTCTCCCGCCGGAACCTCAGACTTGCGCGACCCAGGGAATAGGCCGAGAACCGACCTGTCATGGCTATCATGACGATGCACTTTATGGGAACCCAAATCGCCGAGGGTAATCTCGGGGACATATCGAGAAATGTCCCATTCCATCTTCCGAGGGACGGACATGTGCTGGAAGTAGGACAGCGAGAACATCCTCTCCATGTCCGGAAGAAAGAATCTCCCACCCTTTATCTGACGGAGCCATTTATAAGTTCCGTCATACACACGATAGCCGCCATCGTCAATACGATCTCCGAAGAAGAAGGCAGGCTTCTCCAACTTGACGCGAGCATCCGTTGTGAATGCCGCATCGGTCATAAGTACCCGAAGAGTTCTCATGTCAACATTAGAGAGCCTCTCCTTGCGAGCCGGCGACTTGTCAGCAGTCACAGGGGCAGTCCTTCGTAGCACAAAGGTCAAGTCCGGGTCAGCACCACCTACGTGTCCAAAGTGGCGCGTCTTGGCGAGTGAGGCAGGAGTACGGGGCACTGCAAAAGGAAAAGACACTTAGTTAGATACTTTATATGCTAAGTGTTCCTAACCCAAACGCGGAAGAGATACTGGACGCAGGAGTTATCAAATCCGCGTCCAGACCTGCGAAACCGCGTCCAAACGCAGAAGAGATACTAGACGCAGGAGTTATCAAATCCGCGTCCAGATATGCAAGCCCGCGTCCAAACGCAAAAGAGATACTGGACGCAGGAATTATTAAGTCCGCGTCCAGACCTGCAGGATCCGCGTCTCCACCACATTCTCCTTGATGTCACTTCTGGGGTGCGAAAAGAAGGGAGTTATCCACCTTAACCCTTCCATCACCATAATCGCCAGAAGTTAAGGAGAGTAACTCCCTTCCTTTCACATCCCCAGATATCTAAGTGCTTGAACTCGGACGCTAGACTCATCAAAATCAGCAGCTGATGAAACAGAACGCAAGGATCAAATCCGCGTTCTGTGAACCAAGTCCGCGTCTGAACTCTTCACAATTAGAAATATTCTAAGTGAAGAATCTGAAGCGCAGGACACAATGGCGCGAGGGTCCAAACCCGCGCCACGGTTATCAACTCAAAGACTGCGTTTGAGACCGCGTCTGAGAATCAAACACGAGTTATATCTTGTGTTAAAAATTCTTAGGGTTCTATGGGCTTCCATTAATGGCGAAATCCACGCCTAAAAGGGCATTATACCTGGGAAAGCAGCGTCCTGCGCAGAAGAAACACCCCTCTGGGCCTCGGCGGCGGTCGCCCGTGAAGAAGATGCGGTTGGCTTGGTCTTGGGTGCCATCTTTAATTCCAGTAAATGGAGATGAATAGTTCAAAAGTCCAGTAATGGAGATGAACAGTTCAAACAGAGGAAGAAGAGAACTCTCTTTCTTGAGCAAGTGCGTTCGGAGAAGAAGAGGTATCTCTCTAACTGCGGCTATTTATAGGCACAAGGATTCGTGAAGATACGCGGCGTGTGGCCCGATAAGACGCAACGATACGCGGCGTGTGGCCCGATAGACGCTGCAGCGAGTCACCGCCTGACGCGTGGAATCAAATCATCTTTGAACAGAGAAGATCATGCGCCACGGCTCCGCGGCGAGTCATCATTTGACACGTGGCGCGGTTCAGTTAATGAACCGGGAAATCCGCGCGCCAAAAGGTGAAATCCTGCTGGTTCCCCAGGCCAGCTGGCGGCGTAATCATGACACGGCACAGAATCGCACCCAAGGGACGTACCTCTCCGATGGACATGCCCCGTCAGCATCACCATAAATGCACCCAGAAAGTCGCATTGCGCTCAGAAAATCGCGTCTTTATTAGAGTCGCGTCTTTCCTAAGTCCGCGTCCGACCCAGCGGGCCCAACATCGCGTCTGCCTCATAGAAGATCGGGCGCGTTTCCATCGCCAAAAGGACGCACCTTACAGAAATCGCGTCTTTACAGCAGTACCATCTCGGCTTTTTGAAAAGGAACCTGCGTTCGGCCCTCCTGCTTCTGCAAAATCAGTTCAAACAGTACACTGACGCAAGCAGACGACCAACCACTCCTGGCTTAAAGTACACCCGTGATAGACTAAAAGCAATCGGGGAGGTTTAGACTGTGCTTCTAGACGCTCAACATGATCAACTCTGGTGGTTTCAAAGAGTTTCAACAGTACACTCGCGAAGACCAAAGGATAAGATCGAACCCGGAGCATCAACAGTTCAGTCACGAAGGTGAATTCAGTTAGAGTCCAAAGTATTTCGAAATCCGTCCCAGTTAACTGCGGAATATCGAAAACTTTGGAGGGGGTTCTGTAGGCTGTCCAAAAGTTACTGGAGGACAAGCCATTGAGAAGCAAAGTTTCAAACTCTAGACGCGAGGGACTATCACCCGCGTCTCAGCATCAAGGCGCGTTGGCCCGCGTCTCAGCATCAAGGCGCGTTGGCCCGCGTCTCAGCATCAAGGCGCGTTGGCACTATCACCCGCGTCTCAGCATCAAGGCGCGTTGGCACTATCACCCGCGTCTTAGCATCAAGGCGCGTCGGCTCGATACCCGCGTCTCAGCATCAAGGTGCGTCTGCCTGACACCCGCGCCTCAGTTGTAACCACCCGGATTACGGGGCCATTCACCGCACAAGTAGCGGGAAGTGGCCCCTCATCGTGGAGCACTTTTAGGGGGCACGATCACCCCCTAAACCTCTATAAATAGCCCCGTCGCTATGAAGAAGGGGGACTTTTTTTTGGGCAATCAGCATCAAGGTCAAACTTTTGGCAATCAGCAACAAGAGGGCGACACAGAGAGAAAAGAAGCAGATCAACTCTTCAGCAAGTTCGCTGCGTACGAGCTAGCTTTCGCCTACCTTCTCTTCGAGAGTTTTGGTAGACAGAGCTGAGTTACTCTTCCTATCAGCCGAAAAGGAGATCCCAGAAGGACGGTCATCTGGTCAACGGAGAACAAGATTCACTCTCCACCGCCACACGAAGAACCCAGCATTAAACAAAGGGGGAATTCAAGATTCAATATTCTCCCTCCCTTGTAACCGGAAGGAACAGTTTTTGTTGTAATCCTTTTCATTTGATTCAAGGAAAACTTTTACCGCAAATTCTCGTCTCTCTCCTTTCCCGGGTCATACAAAGACGAGTAATAATAATAATAAAAGATGCCAGCTATGGATCTGTAGTATGCCTTGCCATGATTGCTTGTATCGAATTTTATTTCGGATTTTCAGTTTTATGATTATTACACTATACCTGCTCATATCCTGCCTTTCCACTTGTATTCTATTCTACTAGTCTCCTGCTCTTATATTATCATATCATGAATTTTCCCTGCTTGATATCAACTGCTGTATATCTACTTGCTCCTGCATGCTTGTGCCTACGACACGGTTTTCATGTTTATGGTTCAGACTTATCGATACTCATGTGCTTATCCATGCTCGCCATCTGGCTTTTGCATCACCACTCGCGGGGGAGTTCTGACTCCTCTGGATCCTCATGTCCAGGTCTTGGAGCTTGGAGCGTGTGGATTCTCCCAGTTGCTGATCAGAGTGGGCAGCGGTAGCGTGGATCTCCAGCAGACCGTCCAGAGCCCCATCCTTCCAGGCCCCCCTGTTCGGCTCTAGAGTTTTCCTGTTATGACTCTGAGCTCCATTTGTACTATTCATACTTATATATCTCCTTGTATTCTCGCATTTGCGCCTTATTGGTGATGTAATATTCATGTGATATTGTGTCACTTCCTGTGATAACCTTGTAACTGTACTCATATGTTGGAATGTATAATGCACCACGTGCTTCCGTACTCTGATTCTTGCCGGTACTGATGCTTAGCGTATATACGTGAGGGTTTTTCTGACCTGCGTATATACGTCGCAGTAACGTCTCCGTACCCGCCGGGATCGGGGCGTTACAGTATCTGTTCTTGAGATTGTTGAGTTTGTTTTTCAGGAACAATTACCTCAACTTAAGTGAGAAGTTGTTCATCATTGTCTTGATGAGGTTGCATATTTACTTCTCGAACAATGACAGGTATAGAAGCTTGTACACTGTCAAAAGCAGTAGTAGGGATCGTTATTGATTCCTCCTCAAAGACAATGTCTCTTACCTTATTGCTCCCCCCAAACTCAACATCCTCAAAAAATGTTGCATTTCCCGTTTCAAAAATTGACTTAATAGTGTGATCATAAAACTTGTAGTCCTTAGATCGCTCAGAGTAACCAATGAAGTAGCTGCTCAGTGTTTTGGAGTCCAATTTATTTTCATTTAGCCTATAAGGCCTAGCCCCAGATGGACATCCCTTAATATGTAAGTGCTTTAGACTAGGATGTCGACCTGTCTAAAACTGATAAGGTATTTTGACAGCTGATTTAGTTGGTACTCTATTCAGGATAAGTTGTTGTCTTTTTTCTTCTCCCTAGAGTGATTCTGGTAAGGTAGAATGACTAATCATACTCCTTACCATATCCTTAAGAGTCCTATTTCGTCTTTCAGCCACATCATTGATGCTAGGTGAGCCTGGCATGGTATATTGTGGGACTATTTTAAATTCTTCTAGGAAGTCAGCAAATGGCCCTGGACGTTGTTCTCCTGAACTGTCATATCTGCTATAGTACTCACCACCACGGTCAGATCTGACACACTTAATTTCTTGCTGAGTTGAGTTTCAACTTCAGCTCTGAATATTTTGAACATGTCCAGAGACACTGATTTCTCATGAATGAGATATAGGTACCCATAGCGTGAGTAATCGTCTATGAACGTTATAAAGTATCGTTGACCATTCCAAGAAGCTGTAGGAAATGGTCCACAGATATCCGTATGTATCAATTCTAAGACGCCTGAAGATCTGTTGGCACCTAATCTCTTATGTTTGGTCTGTTTTCCCTTGATACACTCAACATGGACATTTAAGTCTGAAAAATCAAGGGAATCCAAAATGCCTTCTGTCAGAAGTTGTTCTATTCTAGATTTGGATATATGGCTCAAACGCTTGTGCCATAATCTTGCTGAATTTTCTTTATTTAGCTTACGTTTTGTACCACGTGAATCCACATGCAAGATTTCATTATATGATGCAATAGTGTCAAGCAAATAAAGGTTGTCATAAATACTCAATAAACCAGTATCAATAATATTTGAATTTAATGAAAGACTAAACTGATTTTTCCAAAAGAACAATGATAACCAAATTTGTCCAATACAGAAACAGAAACCAAATTCTGTCTATGACGGTACAACAAAAGTGTCTTTCAATTCTAAATAAAAACCAGTTCCTAATAACCCTAAAATGCCTTATTGCTTCAACTTCTACCGACTTTCCATCGCCTACAAAGATGTATCTTTCACCATCATTTGGCCTTCGGTAGCTCAGGCAACCATGCATAGAAACAGTTATGTGAGTAGTAGCACCAGAGTCTAACCACCAAGTGTTTCTAGGTACTGAAATTAAATTAACCTCAGAACAGACCAAAGTAAAGAACATACCTTTCTTGGCACGCCAAGGATGATATTTTGTACATTCTTTCTTTATGTGTCCAAGTTCTTATAAAAGAAACAGTCTTCACTTTTCTTAGGTTTCTTTTGATCTGGACCCTTAGCAGCTTCATCCTTCTTTCTTTTCTTGCCTTTATCTTTTGCAGTACTGACAAGATGAGTACTTTCAGATTCTCATGCTAAAACCTTTTCTCTTCTTGCACACAATATGGAATGAGCTAATTCAAAGTTCATTTCTCCTTCTGAGAGTTATAACTGATAACTGAATTATGCAGGAAGCGAAATCAATACCAAATGCACGAGTAAGGCCTCAGATAGCTCGAGCTTTAATGTCTTAAGCTCGGAAGCAATATGAGATATCTGCAGGATGTACTCCCTTATATTTCCATTGCCCTTATACTTCATAGGAATCAAGTTAGCTAAATGCGCGCTTGTTTCTGCCTTGTTGTTCTTTGCAAAACGTTTATCAATTTCGGTAAGAAAATTTTTAGTCAAAGTTATCTCATCAGATACTGCACCTCGAAAGGCTTCCGGAATGCCACGCTTTATGATCATTAGACTTATGCGATTAGAGCGTTCCCACTTCTTAAAGTTCTTCCTATCATCAGGGGAACTTTCAGCTATAAGAGAAGCAAGTTCCTTTATCCTTAATGCAATGTCCAAATCCATGCAGCTAAGAACGATTAGAACATTCTCTTTCCATTCCTTGAAGTTTGTCCCATTGAGCATGGGAATACTGTTGGTGTTTGCAGATATAATTGCAGCAGATATAATAACTGTATAGAGAATAAATCAAATAAGTATGCATGTTCACATCATAACTAAATGAATTACTTTAAAATTTAAACAATTATGAAATACATTACAAGATACCTAGCACAACGTTAATATCAAGTTTTTAGACAGTAATATTAACTTGTAAGTGGTACTCTTGGTGTAGTAATCAAATGTTGACAATAAATCCTGTCAAATAATAAATTTATCTTTGAATCAATTTATTATTCACATGAAAATCTTATAATTGTCACACATTTATCACCACAGGTGTATATGCAATTCAGCCAATATTATCCTTCCTTTTGGTCGATTAATATTCGCATGAATTCACACACACACACACACAAACATCTTAACATTTTCAAGAAGCCAATCTACACAAGAGAGGTCACTTTGGCGACATCTTATTTCAATTAGTTTTATTAAATGTTAGACAATCTTAAAATTTTACTGAATGTACCCAAAAATTCATTAAAAGATTTTAAAAGTCCCAAAATTGCCTCAAAACAGAGTCCATAATATCCTAGATGTAGGGCACAGTGCATGGGCGCTGCCTCAAGATGCGCGAAGCCATAGGGCGCTGCGCCTATCGCGGGGGCGCGGCCTGCACTGGCCGCGCCTACTTCCCCTTTAATTTTTTTTAATCTGAAATCTGCAAAAAAAACCTTATATATATATATATATATAATTTGAATTCAGATTTGAACTTTCAGATCCATAATTTTAAGAAAAGGTAAGTTTTTACCAAAGCCAAAGTAATCATGTATATGATTCATAAGATCTAAACTATAATTCATGAAAGTATGAAAAAATTCAAGTTTTGAACTTTATTCCCAAATCTATGAATCCTCAAAGGAGAGGCTCTGATATTAATTGTTGGATCTTGAACTAAACAATAAAAGGATTGGATTTACAATGCTTATCTTTGGAATAATAAGATCAAAGGCCATAACTATATCATAAATCAAACCCTAAAACCAATAAATCTAACCTCCTTGAAAATTCAAAGACATAAGAACAATTAAAACAATAAAGGCGGAAGCATACCTTGATCTATGAGTGAATTACTTGAGTTGTTGGGATGGAAATGGCCTTCCAAAAGGTCCGTATCCTTTTGGGGTTTCTCTTTGCCTGAAGGGATCTCAAAGAGAAGAAGATTATGATACGTTCCTTTAGGAACCATGATCCCTTATATAATAACAATAGTTATTCTTTTTTCTAATTTAGCCCTTTAATAAATTAGAAATTGCATAATTATTTGTACACATTAATTCCATGACAATTTAATACCCATTAGTCTAATTATTAACTTAATTAGATCATAATTAATTTGGACTATAATTTAAGATAGACATATACATTAAATTTATATATGTGAGCCCATACATGTTGAATTGTTTCCAACAAGTAATTTCCTCAGATGTTCCTATTGTGCCTCATGCGGATGTTCTCGTTACTCTTCCTCATATTGTTGCTCCTATTGGTGATTTATAGGCCACTTCCTCCACGACCATAGAGGATCCGGTTGCTGTTCACATGAGCCCTATTCATGAGGGGATCTATTTTTCTCTTTTGTGGAGGGAAAGGTGCATTCAGCCTCAAGGAGAGATAAGCGGAACTAAACAACTGCTATTATTTATTTGCCCAAGACTAGGCATGCTAAGAATAAATTAAATAAATGATTGTCCTATACTGGAATTGTAGGGTCATTGCTAATAGCGATACCTAAATTGTTTTGAAGAACTTTTGTTTTTATCATAGACCGGACTTACTTGCCTTGCTGAACATATGTGTGCATTTGATGTGGTTCCCTCATCTTTTTGATGATCTCTTGGATTGCGTTTACTTTGTGTTAGTTTTGGTGATGTTCCTCGTTGATGGATTCTTGGTTCTTCTGCCATTTGGAATATTACTGTTCTTATTTCTCGTATTTAGCATGTAATTGTTGTTATTAGTTTGAGTGAGATTGTGCATCGGATTTCTTTTATTTATGGGAGCGTGAACAACACCATCCGTAGGTTCCTTTGAAGTTCTTTGATGGATTTTTCAGGTTCTGAGGACCCGTGGCTTCTGATTGGGGATTTTACTTCTGTCTTGGGAGCACATGAAACCTCTGATAATCTCTTCGCTTCCTTGTGATGAGTTTCAGTCTATGATTACTGTTTGTGACTTGGTAGAGATTTGAGACTAGAGGGATTTTTTACACTTGGATTTGTCGGAGAAGGAATTGTATTGTTCTTTCTCGTTTGGACAGGACATTTTGCTCTCCCTCTTTTTTGGATGTCTGCTCTTTGGTTTCTTGTGTTATATTACCTAGGTTGCGTTAGGATCACCATATTTTGCTGATTTCTTATTCTACGAGTGTTTCTGCGGGTTTGCGATCTTTCATATTTCAGGGTTTGTGGGTTTCACATCCTTTCTGGATTTGGTTAGATCAGTTTGGTCTTTTCTTCTCCTAGTAGTGGTACTTGGGTCCTAGTTAAGAAGTTGAAACTTCTAAATGCTGCTTTAAGGAGATGGAATTGAGAGGTCTTTGGTGATGTTACATTAAATGTTATCAAGACCAATGACAAGGGGACGACTATTCAGGAGAAGATCAAGACTGAGGGTTTCTCTGATGACTTTTTTCGTATTGAGTCTGATACTTTGGCTAATCTTGAATGAGTTCTCGGGCAGCAGAAGGTTTTTCTAAGGGGAAAAAGTAGGGGTAGTTGGCTTGCGGAGGGGGATCAGAATACTAACTTCTTTCACTCTCTGCTTAAACGCAAAGGGAGAAAGAAGTCTTCTTTTCTCCATGCAGATTGGTGATGATATTATCTACGACCTTGATGGGATTAGTGAGCATGTTATTTCCTATTATCAGCACTTTTCTCTCGATCTGGATGATTGTAGTTTGGATCTTTCAATTGTTTGGGAGCATATTCCTACCTTGGTCACTTCAGATGAGAATACTTTCATCCTCCCTGTTCCTTCTTATGATGAGTTGAGAGAGAGAATTTTTTATATGGATCCTCTTAGTGCCCCGCGTTCTGAAGGTTTCGCAAGCAAATTTTATAAGCACTGTTGGGATATTATTGGCTAGGATGTTATTTTAGCGGTATAAGAGTTCTTTCGCGCAAGTCATGTCTTTCTAGGGCTGATTTCCAATTTCATAGTTCTTGTCGAAGACGTCGATTGCGCTCATGGTGCATCAGTTTCGGCCAATTGCTCTAAGTAATTTCCTGTTTAAGGTTATTAACAAGATTATTGTTGATCGACTGGCTTGTTCTCGCCAATTTGGTTTTATTTGGAGTAAACAGATTGGTGATTGCATTGCTGGAGCTTCTGAGTGCTTCAATATTATGTGCATTGACAGTTGTGAGGGTCAGTTAGTGTTGAAGATTGATATCCGAAAGGTGTTTGACTTAATTAATTGGACTTTTCTGTTTGAGGTTCTCAGGAGCTTTAGATTTTTTGAAAGCTTCATTAGTTGGGTTGGTTTTATTTTTTCTGCTAGGATTTCGGTGTTGATCGATGGCTTCATTAGTTGGGTTGGTTTTATTTTTTCTGCTAGGATTTCGGTGTTGATCGATGGCTTTTCTGAGTGGTATTTTAGGTGTTCCAGAGGTAAGGCAGGGTGATCCTCTCTCTCTCTCTCTCTCTCTCTCTCTCTCTCTCTCTCTCTCTCTCTCTCTTAACTGAGAACTTTCTGAGTAGGTGTCTCACCCACTTGGTGAATTCAAGCTCTCTTCTACCGATTTTCTCTCCTGTTAGCATGCATGCTCTTATACATTTTTTGTATGATGATGATGTGTTTTACTTATGTTGAGCTTCTCCTCAGAATCTGCATGTGATTTTGGATGCCTTTGAGTTTCATGATTCCCTCTCGAGTCAACATCTGAGCCGAATGTAATCTTCTATCTACTTTGACAAGTGTATTTCAGAGATCAGGACTACTAATTTTCTTTCCACTTCGAATATGAAGAGGGATGGTGATTCTATGACTTATTTAGGAGTTTCCCTCTCCACATTGGAACGCATAGCCGTTGCTTGTTGGTTTGCTTGTTGGTTCATTGGGTTTACAAGATTAAGAACAAGTTGAAATCTTGACAGACAACTTCACCTTATCTATAACGGACAGACTTAGATTACTTCAGTCTTTCATACCGCCTCCTCGCATTCTTTTCAAATTTAATGATGACCTTCTGCTTTTGAAAAAACTAAATGCAGCCATCAAGAACTTCTTTTGAACATGAGAGAAATCTGAGCAAACAAGCCCTGTTTACTTTTCCATAAAAAAACTGATGGTGTAAGCCCAAGCTCTTTTTCACCAGTCCCACCACCACCACCAACAAAAGAAAAGGGGGAAAAAAAAGAGGCTGAGTCCAGATGATTGATTGACAATTCTCCTGAAACTGAAAAACTCACTTTCATCCTCCCTCCCTTTCACCTACACTTCCACATTAAAGAGATGCAGAAACACACAGAAGCTTCATTCATCACACGACACATATACACACACAAGGGGGTCCATACCAACATACACTGACCCTCAACACACCATGGGCCACAGCACACCACATCCATGAAAAAGTTTACTCATTGCAGAAAACAACAAACTAATCATAAAGCAAGCAAAACCAATATAAAAGAAAGCAAGTAGGCCATCTTGAATGAGATTTCCCTTCCACGCCCCATGCCATTTTTTGCCTGCTGCATGCCCCTCAGGCTTCAATCACGCGTGCTCATGGCCCAGACTCTCGTGGTTAAAAGGGGAGAAGAGATGTCTACAACTGAGAACCCCATTCATATCAATTCTAATCATCTCCCACCACGCGCAAGCCCAAATATTACACCATCATACAGCCGACGCTCCCACTTCCAACTTCAATCAGAATACTTGTGCGCACTTCAGCTGCTAAATGCTTCTACAAACTGCATAATAAGACTACTAGTACTGATTCGGTGCTTTCAGACGGTTGCCACGGCTTTACTTGAGAGCGGTATCAACTCTCAAACCCTTGGCTTTCAGCCTCAGTGATTTCAGATAGCGGATGGCTTCGTCGAGCACGGTCGTGGCGTCTCTCCCTTGCTGCCGGGAATTATCCGCCTCAGAACTCCAACAGTTTCTTGAATTTTCTCTCTCTTTTCTTTCTTCCTATCCTCATTGCCATTGACATAGCCAATGCCGCCAAAGTGGGTTGAGCTTGCGGTGTCTGCGAGGGACGGGTCGAGCTCGGGTTCGATCCTGCGTCTCTTTGCAGGTGGAGGCGGTGGCGGCAGCACTGCAGAGCTTGCGACTTCCTCTTCTTTGTCATCGACAAAGTTTCTCGTGGTTGTCTCAACCGGAGAATGGCCGGTACTGGCTTCTTCCTCTTCGTACTCATTGTCGGAGTCTGAGTAAAGGAGGGCATCAATCTCTTCCGTGTCTTCGTGCATCTCCTCATTCACATTCCATTAGAGACATTGGTTCATTGCTCGCGGGGAGGTCACTGGCTGGATAAGCGTAGGGGAGTTGTGAACCAAAGGAGCTATAAATCAGGTTAGTTTGAACCCCAGACAGATCAAAAACCATGAACCTCTTCTGACCCGCTGCTAATCCAGTCGGATGTGGAGGCGGCATCAGAGCCGAATTCAGATGAAAGAACCCACAAGGGTCAGCATAGGCTGGAAACATCGTTGGGTTTGTGCTCTGCTTGGCTACCATAGGTGAACCAACATTGCTGGCACAGTTGAAATTACGGAACTGCCAAGGGTCGCAGTCCTTACCCATCAAAATATCACCTGAATCAATCATCAACCACAGAAAAAAAAATCTCTTATAAGTTCATTGAAATAGTAACAAAAAGGTTCACAACACGGGAGTTTTGATTGGAGGAAGGATTACCCACCAATCGAAATAGCAATAATCGTCTAATTGAGTTTTCTTTTTGTGGCTGGCCTCTTTCAGAACAGAAGTAGCCAAAAAAAACCCCAGCTTTACTACGAATAAAACGTTGCAAGGAAACTAATCTACGTCACAGGTTTCAGAAGGTGGCGGAAGTACTCGGCCTGAAAGAAATTATAAACAGTTTAATGCATCAACAATATAGATAATTTGGAAATTGAGCAGACATCTAGCAGTTTGTAATTGCATAATGCAATGTATATACCTGGCAATCCTGCAATGGTCGGAAGCAAGCTATGACACGAACGATGATGGTGGCATTTCCGGCGATCCCATTCTCGTGTTTCAATGCTCGGAATCTCGTCTGTGTCGCTGCTTGGCACACCATTACTACACTCTGCTTTCCCTCTAATCCAACCAAACCACCAGAGAACTATTCTAACAGAACAATGCTGCAATCCAAGAAGACCCAACAGACCAACAAGCAAATCGGAAGAACAGAAGGAATTCAAAGCCTGTTAGAATTGATGAAATGATATCTAAGGATCAGGAGCAGAGAGAAAGGGTTTCAAACAGTTAGAAGAGATGTGTTTTCTTTTCTAGGATGGGTTTGATCCCATGGGTCAAGAGAAAGAGAGGAGAGGGAAATGAAACTCTGACTAATTGAAGCCAAATTACAGGATAACTCTGCAGTACAAGTTCAAGGAAATGACTTTACGATAGACGTCAACAGACAGGCTCAACCACTGCATAGTGTTCTCTAATCTTTACTAACAAAGAGTTCAAATTCCTGTGTCCTGCAATAACAATCAGCAAGAAATAAATAAAAATAATAGATTTTCAAGAGATGAAATAAGGGGATAAAATCCCCAACAAAATAAAATCCAAAAATCTCAATTTGTGAAAAACAAATGGAATGTCAGCCGGTAGAAAAGTAAGTGAGAAGTCAACAAAATTATACATGATCTCGAATTATAGCTAAAGCATTTGACAGATACAAAATACCCAAAAATTTATGCATAAATTGCTATACAAGGGGGGGGAAAAAAAAGTCACTTTTGGCAACAAAAGATCTGCTATAGTACAGAGGATAAGGAAACAGAGGCATCAGAGCAACCAGAAGAAGAAAGACGATGGTTTTTTGGACTCCCTTTTTTCTAGTGGCAGCTTCTAATATAAATCTCAGAAATCTTAAAATGTTGAAACAAAAAGGTCAAATTTGAGAACAGAAATAAAAAATAAGAAATAGCCATTCATTTCTTTTGGGGGGGGGGGGGGGGAATTTCAACAAAAATGTTGGAAAAAAAGATAGATCGAACGGATAAGTTACTAAATTAGGGGAAATAGCTCCAAACGCTTTGGAACCCTAAGAAATCGGAGTAAGAGAGAAGTTGCAGCTCGAATTGACCCGAAAAGCCCAATTAAATGCCAATAAATAGCCGAAAATTCTGAGAAAAGGTGGCTCAAAACGAGTCCAAAGAAAAAAAATAAGTATATCGATCAAAATCTCCAAGAAAAAACATAGGAGTAGGTCGCTAAAGACCGCTTCTCATCTCTAAAAACATTTAAGAACTCGATTTATAACAAAAAAAACCCACAGATTCGGAAAAAACCGCAACGGCAAGATCCATCTCACAAGCGAAAGTCAGTGAATTCCAGATAAATTCTACTTACAGTGAAAAAGATCCAAACTTTGACCCAAAAACTCCAACTAATTCAACTCAATTCGACCTGAACTCCAAAAATTCGAGCAGAAGAAGAAGATCTGAGACGAATTTTATAAGGCAAGTAGAAAACACGATAAGGGGGGGGAAATCGTGGGAGGCAGGAGATGATGAGGACGGGGGAGCAACTGTGGTTTTATCAGCTCTCTGTGACCAAAATACCCTTCAACATTAGATGTATTTACGTGGTGGTCAGTGGGGCTCAAACGTAAATAATTGGGGGCATGCGTGCCCTTAACTTTAGTAATAATGAGCGGGGCAGTGTGGTCAAAAAAATAATAAGGTGTTGACGGGGACGCGTCTTGAGGGAGTTCGAGTTCGAACCCGCGGGTTAGTTTTTGGGGTGCGAGTCCGAATCTCTCTCGCGCGAATGTAATCATGTCTGCTCCGAGATTTTCCTATTTTACCCTCGTCGTTTGGCGCTAAATTACGGGTGTACCTAATAGGTGTGAGTCTAGTACACTCAGGTCTCTGTGTGTCCGTTGGGTTACTAATTATGTCCGATTTTTATTATATTATTATTATTATTATTATGCATATTTATTTTCTTTTTCCTCTTCATTTCCTTTAAGGACGAATTTAAATCGAATTTCATTGATGTAGTCTCTATTACAAAAATTACTAAGAAATTAAAAAATGTATCATATCTTACTTAAATTTTAACTGATGGAGACTCAAGCTATAATCTAAATTTTGTCAAAAGGAGATTGAATATGTGAACATCAATCTAAAATCTCGACAACTAGAAAAAGTTTTAATATCAATAAAGGAAGAAGGTTGATAACATAAAGCTCAGAAAATTGAAGATGATAGGAGAAAATAGATCAATTGAGTTGCAAGGTGCTTAAGAAAACTTCAGTGATATAGTTGACGCAGATGAGGAAGCGGTGAAGACAAGCGACACGGGTTAGATATCGTATTAGCACTGACAAACTTTGAAGAAACCTTCAGGTAAGGATTAATTAATTAAAAATCAGACGATAGATGAATACAAAATAAGAATACAACAGCGTTTATATAAACCTACAAAGAGTACTACTCCTACTAGGAAAGTATACCCTACTTTTAAAAGAAAACAAAAAAGAATTAAAAGAGTTCTAATCTATCTAGTAATCTAAATTCAAAATAAACAAACACAAAATTAATTAGAGTCTAAATTAAATCTAAAAATAAATCCTAATTGAACTCAGAATCAGGCAAATACTCAATAGGATTGTCAACAGCTGAAAGATGTTGTCGACATCACTGTAAGTCCCTAACTCTTTGTACAAGCATGTCAACTGTACCCTGTCGATAGCTGAAAATAGCTTTCGACAGCTCGATTCAGCTGTTGACAGCTGAATTTTTCTCCTACATCAATAACGATGTGCAGTGTTAAAAAGATGGAACTCGTTGAAAAAGACCTCTAGAAAAAAATTAAAAAAAAGAATAAACTAGCAAACATGAAAGAAAGAGACTTGCATTAATGAAAGAAACTGTCCAAATGAAAACAGATAAACGAATAAGGGGAAAAAAGAGAAAAAAGTACTGAACTCTAATTTAGATAAATTCTGTTATTTCACTGATTTAACAACTACATAAGCTAATTAATCAACTATTTTACAAAACCATAAGTGCAAATTAGTGAACACACCCACAAACCAAAGAATGTGAAGTATCAGGCCGTATTCTGGGGATAAGTCCTCTGTCCTCTTATATCACCATTAAAGTAGATCAGAAACTAGCTAACTGGTCACAGCTCCCAAATTTGTTTGGTGATTTATAGTCCAACAGATGAAAACAATCAAAACAAGCTATTATTTAAATACCAATTATTGATATGAAAGACTCAAATTTGTTTGGCATTCCCTATGTCACTCTCAAGTCTCAAGGTGGGGGGCATCCCTTTTATTTTTCTCTAATATTTTTCTCTGTTCCATGGTGACTGGTGACCCCACAAGCTCCATCCAAATTCCACATCTCAAGCATCACCCTTCCTCGTGTCTTCTTGTGTTTGGTGGGTAATTGGATGCTCTTTTTTGCCTCACGAGGCATTCATTCATGTGAACTCTCTCTCTCTTTCTCCTCCCTTTTCATGTGAACTCTCTCCCCTCCACACACTTCTCACATGCTCTGTAACATTAGATGCATGATCATGCCACAAAATTATTCCACAAGACTGTGAAATTAACATGCAAAAAATTGTAAAAGGAAAATAATTATGATTTATTGTTTCTGCTTTCTTTTTCTTTTCCCACATTTTCAATTGTGGACCACACACTCACACCAAAGAAAGGTGCAAAAGCCTCAAACCTGCAGGTTGTTTGTTTTTTTCTGATAAGCTATCCCAACCCTTTCTCACTCTAAACAACCAACTAAAAAGGGGCTTATCAACATTTCCTTGTGTCTTGCAAGCTCTTGCAATCCTATTTTCCCACAATTATGTTTTTCTTCAAAACAATTATCTTCTTCAGATACATGCATCATCTGAAACATCAATCAGAAGCTAATCTGGACCATTAACATTCATCCATTACTTTCATCATATACTGCTCTTGTGACACTTCTGTAAGCTTAGGGCTGCCCCAACAAATTTCAATGTGAGAGAAAACACACCCCTATCATTTTCTTTGTAAAGTCTCTCCCTCCCCTTTCCCACGCACCAAGCATTAATCTAACAATACTTTGAGGCTGCAACGAAGATTTGGGGATTTGATTCCAAGCCTAAAGGCAAAGGCCAAGGAATATGCAAAGTTAGAAGCAACCTCTAGAGAGAGAGAGAGAGAGAGAGAGAGAGAGAGAGTAAAACTTTGAAAACTAGTTAAAAGTACGCATGCTATGATTCCAAGCCTTGCCCGAATCTTATGGTTTTATCAGAGGAAGATCTTCTCCACATTAGTTTAATCTCCCCAATATCACTAATATAATCTCATTTGCATTCTTTTCATGGAGTCACGCCCCCTTGTTGAGAGAGGAGGGAACAAGGGGAGAAAAAGAGTGGGTCAAAATGTAGTCCCATTCTCTCCCTTAATTAAGGTCCACGCTTGTGAAATTTGGGTGATAATTGATGATAAAGAAAGGGGGAAGAGAGAGAGAGAGATAGAGATGGTAATGGCTTTTGGCTTTTGATAATTAGATAAATTAATCCCATGATTTGTCACATGACCACTTTACTAATCATGGTTTGCAAGCATGCGCTTTAGTTTGTGACACACGTGTCGTGTATCAACATCTTTGGTTGCTGATGTTTGTGTTTGTGTCTTCACACTTGATTATGAGATGTCTTCCTTGTTAATTGATTGGTTTGCGTGGGACTAGCAATGGTCAAACTTTACAAATTAGGGAGATGACATTGATTTGTTGTTAACTAAATATGTGAGTTAATTGTCCCATGACAACTTATTTCTCATGCTAATAAGCATGCACTTTTTGTTTGGCAAGTGTGTGCTCATGCTTGATGGAAAACCCACACAAAATTATGTAGCTCGGAGACTATGAGATTGTTGATTTGATGGAATTTGGCAAGTTAACTCACTTTAAACCCTAAAGTGCCTAACAATTGTCTCTAAAGTTTGTCATGCTATTACTAACTTGACTTTTAATTCTCATTTTTTCCTAGCTTAGGACAAAAATTGGCTACAAGTATAACCGGCCTTCGTTCTTTTATAACATAGTTTCTTTATATCTCTAACTAATATTACTATTTTAACGTAATGATACTTGTATCAGTGGTTAGTAAATCGATTGCTTCTTTATTAGTTTGTTAACAACTGATTGGACAACAGTAGGGCATCGTTGGCCAGCAAACTATTAAATAATTAGTCTACCGACTACTAATCTGATTAACATTACTCCAAATAGTTAAACAACTCCTCTCGTTAACTTCTCTGATATACCCAACCCCCTTTTAACCATGATCAACTCAATTTTTTTGCTTCTCAAAATTCATCTCTTCCAATCTCTAAAACACAATTATTCCAAAGTGTTTTATGAAAGCCTCACCAAGTCTATTCATGACCAAGGGCCCTACCACCATTAAGGGTGACACCCCCCCTTGACTCATGGGGAGTGTGTGGGGTCTTTGGATTAGATACTTGAGAGAGCATGGAGCCATTTGGTTTGTGGACTCTCCAACAAAACACCACGCTTGGAAAGCCACAAATCCACACTACACACAACAAACACAAAAAGGAAACCAAAAAAAAAAAACTTATAAAAGAAATTTAAATATTTGCATGCCTCCCTTTAAAATAATTCCAAAAGGAAAAAGGAAAAAAGAGAAGAGAATCCATGCCATGCGTACACACTTTGGACTCCTTTTCCCCTCATCACCACAATAATATAACATTAACTCATGCTAAAGTGTCAACTCCTCTCTCTCTCTCTCATTCCCTCGTGCTTTTGTTGTACTACTAGTGGTTTCCTAATGTTAATGGAGGATTAGTTAAGGGGCTCAAGAAATGGGGGAATGGTCAACTTGGGAGTTGAGAGCCCCCATCATCATACACGTGTGGATGGCTCAAGTGGGTGTGTTTGTGAGATTGCACCACACGTGTGAATGATCATGCCTATAGGAGGGTGACATTAATGTTTTGAGCACTAGGGCATGCATGGAGGTGCTTTATTTGTTGTTGTTGTTGTTGTGTGATTCTTAGTTGTGAAGCAATGGGAGCCATCATGGTCTTTAACCCATGCTAGCTATATGATTTAAGGGGGAGGGCAAATTTCTTTAGGGTTGGAACCATGGGATTGTTGATTGAGAGATGATAACCCATTATTGTTTTGGATGAGAAGATGAGAAATTTCTTTTTTCATTGTAGTTGAAATTCTTGATAGATTGTTTCTCAAGAGAATGATAAAGTACAAATGATATTTGATTTTATGGTCTTATCAACTCTACTCATGAACTCCAAAAACCAGGAAGCATTTGAGATCCCAGTCAATATATTTGCTATGGGAATGAACAATTTAAAGAATGGTCACAACGAGACTTGATCGTCACTGTCACGCTGATCTTCAGACTACTAAGCTTGGTCGTTCTCATGTAGTGTGTGCCGAGCACTGGATCACTTTTGCCTGCGCATCATTATAGTTTTCTCCCATGCCTTCTTGTGATGTTCGATTTCCCCGTAATCATTGAGTTTCACTCATGATAAAATCCCTTGTTAAAATATAAATATCTCAATTCTCACCTTAACTTCAGAGTTTTAGTATAGTGGCAGAGATTTTAATACAGTATTAGAGCAATTCGGATTTAATTTCCACCGTATACGCATTTAAAATGATTTTAAAATAAAAAATAATTGTACCGCAAAAAACTCAGTTTTGGCCTATAAAAAGGGTGCTCGACCTGCGGGGATGTGTTAAAATATAAGTATCACAACCCTCACCTTAACTTCGGAGTTTTGATGCAGTGAAGGGATTTTAATATGGTATCAGAGCAACTCAGGTTCAATTCTCGTCTGGTGCGCATTAAAAAATAGATTTAAAACAAAAAAATTGCTATTGCGTCACCCTTGTCCACTTTCAATGACGCTGCCTATCCAAGATTCCTGCTCATGCATTCTCTCCTCATTTCATCAATTATCTTTTTCAATATGTGTTCTGTCTTCAACCGAGAGTCAAGCTCTCCAGTAGATGCTTCGTTCTCAGTTTTGCATCCAAGGCATATCTCTTCTTCGAAGGATGTTCTCTATTTGATATTTCTTCCTCATCAATTACATTTACAGGGGCGGAACTAGGAAAAATTTTGGGATGGGCTGCAATTTTTATAGCATATACTTATGAATTATATGAACTTATCAAAAGAATAAAACAGTATTCTCTACTAAATCAGGAGCGGAACTAGAAATAAATTTACTAAAAAGCCAAAATAAAAAGGGATCAACATTCAGGAGCGGAACTAGAAATAAATTTACTAAAAAAAAGCCAAAACAATATTCTCATTTGAATGACATCATGTCATCAACATTCACAACCATCGCTTCGTTAAATCTCTTCCATTTTAATTGCATCTCACCATCAATATAGCTTCTCATTCTCCAAATTCCTATACAATGAACAAGACATCTCCCCTAATTTCTAGATTCTGACAGATAAATCGAAAGCACAAAATTAACACTCAGGATTCTAATTCAAGAAATAGTTTCATAAGGATTCGAAAACTACTCCACTACCACAGAGAAAGCAAGAGTCAAAGCCAATCAACCCGCAATCCCAACAAATTCCAACTAAAAAATGAACAAAAAATGAGTTTTAAGTCTATATATAAAAAAAAATGGGCCGGGCTGTAGCCCGGCCTAACCCACTAATGGGTCCGCCCATGTACATTCATCCAAACTTTCAATGTTTCATCCATCATGAGCTTGCAAGGGCGTGTTAAAGAACAATATTAGGCTTAAGATTAGAACTATTATAATTAGGAATTGGTAATAATTTGCAAACACAAATTGCGTGTCACCTGGCTTCTTTTATTTTCTTTGTTAAAAAACTGGTACTTACTTATAATTATATCCCATGTTTTTATAGCAGTATCATTTTCCCAACGCAAACAAAAATTTACATACCCTCACCATTTCTCATTAAAGTGCAACATCGTCATAAATTAAATTTTTTAAATTTAATCTCCACAAAACTAAGATTTGTCCGTACACATTATCTTTATGAAAATAAAGATATTAAGATTAGATTTTGTTATTTTAAATTATTCACGTGGATCTCACGTGTTAAGAAAAATCTGGTAAAGGGAAAATAGAGAGAGACGGCACGCGCAATAACTCACACTCACTCGTGCGAGCTTTCTCCGTCCTCCTTGAGATTCGCATGCTCACGCCGTAAAGATCCCCAGAATCTGAGGAGTCTGACACGTGTCCCATCACATTTCTCGCACGCGCGCGGGGGACGAGCCCGATGCCAAGTCTATCTCAAGTTGGTTTTTACCCCGAGGCTCCACGTACGGTCCTCAGCACGCCACGGGCTTAGACCCGGGGATGATCACCTGCCAGCTCCAAACAGCAAACAGCCGCGGACTGATGACGTGGCGGACAAATGCTCTAAGTTGGATAAGTTTTGGGACTGGTGGGCCCAGGTTGCCACGTGATTAAGTGCGGACTTGAATGGGTCAAATTCCAGCTAATCTTGCAGTAGTTGTCAGAGATCATAAAAGCTAGGCCCAATGGCCCATGGACTTTTCTTGGTAGCTCACGAGACCCCACTTTTTGGGCCTGCGCAAGGATTTTGTTTAGGTCTGTTACACATAAAAACAAGAAAAAACAATTAGTTTTGATCGCATTTGCGCATACAAACGACGAATTACTTGAATGTGAGTAATAATATGTTAGGCACGTGCAGCAGAGTCCAAGAGAAAAGGAAATGTCATGTGCTCGTACAAGACTTGTTTAATACTTTAAGTAACTAATAATTATTTAATACTATTTACATATTATTATAAGTTAACTAGATAAAAAAGACTGAATCTAATTTGTTTATGTTGCATATCCTGAGACTATTCGGTCATTCAAAAAAAAAAACAAACAAAACAAAACAACAACACTAGGTTCAAATTTAGACACAGAAGTAGAAGGTCTAAATTGGGTATGAATGAGTCAAAGACTGTTTTAAGTACAAATGGAGACACAAGTGATCCGGTCTAATTCGACATGTGGGCTTCTTCTAACGTCTAGTGGACTGATATATGAGCTTACATTATAGACTTATATAGTACTTTCAGTCATGTATAGGCCTAACCATTTTTATGTGTCGGGATTTGACAGAGCACGACCGGTATGCTCCATTTCTAATCTTTGTTGTAGACTTGCATATCCAAAAAATGATGATTTGTATTAAGATTTTTCTCAAAACCAACAACAACCACCGTTCGTGTGCGAAAGTGTCATGTCCCGCTTCTCAAAATATATTGCAGCGGGGACGCCCTTAGGTCATGACTGAGCCAACATCCAACACACCATAACTACAAACATAAGATTCAAACTCACGCTTAAGTCATGACCGAGCTTTGGCACATATTTGTTATGACAATCGCCCCATTAAAAGACTAACCGATGAATACACAAATGGGCGAGACCTATCTGACCCCAAAACTTAAGCTGCGCGGTAAGAGTACAAATATAACATTAGATTTTATATCTTCTTGAGCATTGGCCCCATCAATAATAGTTACATAGTTTAGCTCTTGAACTGAATTTATAACTTCGTATCATATGAAACACTTAAAAGAGAGAGAAATGTCAGAAGAGAAACAGGATTTTTGGCAGACCACTTGGTTGTAAACGGGAGAGATCCTATATAAGTTCAAGATTGAAACTTTCTCTTCTGTTTAGGACAGAAGGGTTTCACAAAGTAATAAATATTTCTCAGAGTCTTACTCCTAACATGTGTTCATAGGATTCCACCATTGCATTTATTTCAAAGTCATTGTATATAATTATCTACAATGCTATTGTAAGTCCCGTTTTCGCTTTTAAGACTTTTACACCCATCTTCTTCCTACAAAAAACTCATCTTTAAAAAAAAAAAAAAAATCCAAACCAAACCCATCTAGCAAAGTGCTCTAATAAAAACATCAAGAGTACACCCAAGACCCAGACCCACTTGCTCCTTAGACATCAAAATCTGGCAATTTGGGCAGCTTATACAACAGAACTACAGCAACAAGAAGAAGAAGAAGAAGGAAACTCTGCAGTTTTCTACTACAGGCTAGGTAGTTTCCTAGGCCTTTTCTCATATGTGCAGCCAGCCAGCGTACCAGATGTTCAAAGGCCCCCATCACTGTTTGAAGAGCCAGTCAAGTGCACAACACTGTATTATGTATGCATCTCTGAGCAATAGCACCAAGGACTCTCTCATTTGTTTCATGATTTTGAGGTGGAAAAGTGGAAAAATTTTCTGGAATTGTAGGCTCCACCATATTTTCTCTTTTTCTCAGCACAAGCTGTTTTTTTTTTATGTGAGACCCACCAAGAAAACAGAAAACTGTCAGTTTTTTTTCATTAATCCGGGTCAAATAGGCCCTTATGAAGATGCTAATAGCAAAATATGGGGATTTGTACTCTTTATACAAAGCCAAGAGTACTCTTTCATCCTTTTCTGCGCACAAATACAAATTCTTCTTCATCCTTTAAATTCAAAGCTACTCAACTTCCCTTGCCTACTAGTTTTTTGTGGCTAATAAGTTTCAGATGCACTCCTCTACAATATCAAAGATACAACAGGAGAGTTTTTTATGTGCTTTCACAAGTTAATCTGCATCAACAAAATTTGTATCATGTAGGGAGTGAAATTGTGTGCCTGTAGTCCTAACTCCTGTTTGGGTTTTTAACATTTATGTCCTTGTGTTCTTCGAAATAAGAAACCTTTAATCTCGTATTATTTTTCTGAGTTTTTATTTTGCAAGCATGCACTTCCTAATTAATTAGAATCTAGAGACATATCAGACTGACACAATATAATTCAAATTGAATTGATTTTGAAATTTGACAAGTGTGTGAATATCCGCGCTGGTTTAGAACGTGAATACAAATATGGATGATGATCGAATATCTAAAGCATTTTAATAAATATCTGAATACCCGAATTACATAACTCAAGTATATAAAGACATGTATTTATACTATTCTAGATAGAGTTTTTGGAGAAGGTCGAGGGTTAGAGAAAAATACCAAAATGAGTGGGATTAATTCATTAATGGCTCTATTTTGGATTCTTTGGGAAGAGAGAAACAAAATAAATTGTTATGGAGAGGATTAGAAATAAGTTTTTTTTCTTTTACTTTAATCGTTCAGCAAACTTTCTTTTAGTTGTGTTTGAAATAAATAATGTATTTTCATGTATACAGGTTTAAAAAGACTAAAATGCCCCTCAGTTAAAACTGTCTCTCAAAATCTTTTTTTTTTTCAAAATTTATTTTTTTATTTCAGAAACAAAAGCAAGCGTATAATGGTCATAAGGTAGTCACGTGATATGCTATCACGTGATCACTAATTTTACGTCACGTTGACGGATAATAGTTTCTTACAAAATCAGGAGAAATTCAGGAGCATTTTTGAAATTTTAAGATAGTTTTTGAAAATTCAGAAGAGTTATCTACTTTTAGCCCAACATGCTGAATTAGTTGCGGCCCAACTTAACAAGTAGGCCCAATAACAAGCCCTTTGTAGTTGGCTCCATCGTCACACTCTCTCACTGAGGAGTGAGTGGGTTCTCACCCTCTTTGATTCCCTGCGAGCAGTATAAATTCGATT